>JALPQI010016501.1:0-27325 GCA_025490895.1 Thaumatotibia leucotreta
CCTAGGTACTATAAATTATGAAATATTAAATAAATGTCACAATATACTGAGGAAAGTACCTAAGTTAACCTTCTAAAAAGCCAGTAAAAAATCACCTAGTATTTATTGTTAAATAGGGCGTGTCGGAAAAGTGACTGGTATATTATTTTGTGTATACGAGTAGGTATGATTTATAATGTATTTAAATAAGACAGGTCGCATATCCTAAGCTTAATAGATTTAGACAGCTGTAATCTTATAATCCTCGTGTTTGTTTTTAAAACTTCATACGCTTGTTTTTGTTCTAAGAACACTACATTATGTACTCTGTACCTACCTACTTACATATAAATATAAGTACTTATGTATTTACAACAGTTTTCTGCTCATGTTATCGCGTATACTTCACATCACATCACATTACATCATCAGCCTATCACAGTCCACTGCTGGACGTAGGCCTCTCCTATTAAAAAAGCGTATAGGCGCATTAGGAGGTAAATGCCCATAATCGCTACGCTAGGCAAGCGGATTGGCAATCGCAGGAGTATTCCACTTGATGACGCTGCTGCCAATCATCAATCTTTTATCAACGAATGGTCGGTGACTTCAATCCCTCAGTCGACTCTTACGACACCCGCGGGAAGAGTTGGGGTGACAAATGTAATCTTACTGCCGTCCAGCAGACCACACGGCTATCGCGTACACTGAATTTATTGTTATTAATATCCTGACGTGAATCAAGACCAAATTTCTCCCCAGTCTGTCTGCCATGGGCGCAACGTCACGTGCGATATTTCAGAATTAATAGACGTAAGTCGACATGATTAGCTTTTGTTTCTTTTTAAAATAAATGAGTGAAAAATCTGTACTCTTTTGGCTGTTGGTAAAGTACTTTATATTCGACCTTTCTCTTCAAAGCTTTCCCTGATTCTTATGATGGTCTTAATATAAACATCTTCTTTCAGACAGATGATCTCAATAGTTGTTTTTTCTCGTTTACTCTTTTCAACACTTTGTCTTGTCTCCTTCGTGATTTTTTTCGGTCAATTTTATGTCCTACCAAAGTCTTGTAATTTCTGTCTTTTCGTATCAGTGTCTTCGTCTGTAAAAATGGTACGTAAGTTATTTTCGTTTTCCTCTAAGCATAACCAATATAGACCCCTCATGAAGTTGAGTAGATAATGTCGATTGATCAAATGATCTCCCCTATAAAATTGTCCTGTTAACCATTCACATTCACGGTATTCAAAAGGGCATTTAGCTGTGTTGGTTCTTATAGATACCTACACATACAGGGTGCTCGCGAGCATTGCGAGAAATGTTAACCATGTATTCTAGTTTTCAAAATAAACAAAGAAAAATGTGACGTGATAAGGGCTCATGCATAAATCATGTGATGTTTTTTTGGCTACTTTTAGACCCCCCCCCTCCCCCATGGTGATGTTTGGTGAGTTTCGTGGCTACCCCCCCCCCCCCCCCTAGCAGTCGCCGAAATTGACAATATTTCTTAGTTTGTTCATCGTAAAAAAATACACGTGAGGTCACGGGAGTTTAAATCTAACTTTTTTTCGATTTTTGTAATACTTTTCAACATTGCCAGTGTCACTGTCAGGTCATACCAAAAATTAGTGAACGGTTCTTTTTTTTTAGTCACAAGTTGTTTCGTTAAGAAGTTTAATTTTTTTTTTGATTTTCAGGCTAAACGTATGGTTATATTATTAGCATAGCTAGCTATAGTAGCATTGTACAATCGACAACACACCTGTGAACACAGGCAAAGCCGAAAGGCCAAAAATATGTAAACAGAACTTTATTGCATATATATTTCTGGCACTTTGTCTGTATCCACAGCTGTGTTGTCGTTTGTACTCAAAAATAAGTTTTGTGACGAGTTACGACTAAAAACTTATTTCGAAAAAGTTTGATTATCATCGTTCATACAATACATATAATGTCCTTACCAAATTTAATTACTGTAGCATTTATAGTTTCCGAGTAAATCGGCTGTGACAGACGGACATGACGAATCTATAAAAGTTCAGTTTTTGCCAATTTGGCTACGGAACCCTAAAAAAACCATAGAATATGAATGAGATCCCCCGTCGGCTAGAGAACCATAAACACATGTCTTAGGTAAATGCGTCGAAAAACTAGTGTAAAAATCGCTCAAGGAAAACCACCTAGCCGAGACATTGCTATTTTAGGTATGGTATATGGCCGCTGACCAAATTATACGCCATTTACTTACGGCTAATTGAACATTAAAATTTAATACACTGATGTAGGCGCAGTCGCGTACAGATATATATGAGAGCGGCCAGGGTGGTCACAAATATCTGAGCAAGTCTCTATTGCTTAGCGATGTGACGAGTTCACTTTTTCCTAACTCGAATAACTCGATTGAATTCGGCCGCTGATTCGAGTTGAAACTCGAGTTAACTCGACTCGATGGCTGGCCCGAATACACGGACGGATTCGCCGTCGCCGCTGCGGAGTGGATCGCAACGCAACAGAAACTCGACTCGACTCGAATGGAATTTCAATTCAATTGCGAGTTGGCGAGTCATAGTCAAATGGCGTGTCGGTAGGAAGCGACTAGGGAATGAACCCTTGTGACATCAGTATAAGGTTCATTTTTGTGAACAGTAGATCTCGAAGATTCGAGTCGAGTCAGTGTAACTCGACTCGACGCGGACGCGTTTGTGATCAGGTGGAAGGCAAGGCCGAGCCGCGCTAGGCCGAGTTGATTCGAATCACAGCGTAAGTACATTGATTCGAGTTGACTCGTCCGCGAAGTGATTCGAGTTATTCGAATCAGACAACTCGACTCGCCCATCGCTACTATTGTTATGGCGTTAGAGTGCATGTTCAGATATTTTTGAGCACTTTGGCAGCTCCGATATATCTGTTGGCGACTGTAGTGGTATCAGTTTAGGAAGTAGTTATGTATCTGCAAAACTCACTTGATAGGAGAAACACCCGTATTCAGAGTGAAAGAGAAATTACATTTCCATGAATTGATTGCTGTAGATCCGAGGTTCAGTACCTAAGTATAGTTTGGGAAATATTATTTGACCGACTCGTCTCTTACTTACGACCTTTTGTTTTGCTTCATTAACAATAGAAAAGTTCTCGACTGAACAAACTCGAAATATATAGCGACGATATGTTATTGCAGATGCTGTCAAAGCAATGGTTATGCTGACAGAAAAGATAATATTGGAACAAAAGCCAGCCGAGAGATTCTATAATTTCAAGCGCTCGATTTCGTCCAACTCTAATTTGCTATCATTCAAAAATGATCAAAACATTTGCTACCATACTTTAATAACTACTAAAATGCGAAGAAATCCCCAAAGGTTTCAAGACTTTCAAGCGTTCCCCTCACCGAATCAAAAAGTTTAAGTATTTTCATTGTTTATTAGCTAAGCGTGTAACAATTAACAATGAATGCAACAGACATTCCACTTCCATTCCAACCTCTACTGTCAAAAGGTCGGTTGCAAGTGTAACATTTCGCAATTTGGCTGCATCTGCAAATATTTGTTAAGGTGCAGTGAGTTGTATTCAAAGAATTCTCGTAATGACGAAAAATTAAGTTATTTTATATTTCATTCAGGACACTCTCACTTAACTACTATTGCTTTATATTACTGGTGATTTTTTTATTTTATTTTACTGGTGCTTCTTATTTTTGCAATTTTGTACGAAGTTCAAGAAAGGCAAAATAATTAGTCGTTTTTTTATTACTTAGGTAGCGACCCCTGATTTTTGATTATAATAATTGTAAAAAAAACAAATATGGTTTACTTATCAAATAACAAAATAAGAGGGTGCCCCATAGAAAATTGCAATCGGGAGAGCTAAGAGCTCCTTTATTGGACTTCGAACATCTTACAAAATTGCAAAAATAAGAAGCACCCTATTAACTACTCTTAACACATTCGCTACGGCATTTAGCAGGGTTCAGATATCTCGTAGCACGGTAAGACGTTAGAGAACCACGGAGTCGATTTTAACATAAAAGTTCCTGTCCCCTGTTCCGAACCCTGGCAATTAGTTAACATCGCAATTAACCATACTTGCATCGGGTCGAATAGATCCGATGCCGTAGCGAAGGTATTAAGTCGATGTTCGTTGGAGAACTGGTTCTGCTAGATATTTCAATTTAAAGGTTGGAGATGTTTTACTCAATGAAAAATCGATCATCATAGAAAATCGATCGGATCGTATATCCATCAAAGACCAGATTACCTAGACGCTTACAAAACCTTAAGGCTCATTTCATTTGTCGGTAGGCCATATGAGACTAAGCAAAGATACCGTAGACCTTACCGCGAACTTCGAAAATCGAAACAGTTCGAGTATCTGTTTTCAGCGCAGTCACTCCACTCCGAAGGCATCATCAGAGTAACAGAGACAGATGATCGCAATTTTCTTTAAACTTCACGGTATTCCCTCAATTGGGATAGTGAATGCGTTAAGCCCCTGTCATATGAGACTAGTCAAAGATAGAACCGCAAGAGCTTGCCACAGCCACAAACGCTAACCATACATTTCGTCACCACGAAAGTTACGGCTCGTACACATATTTTCGCAGTTACCTCAATCAGCTGTTGCAAATAAATCGGGGTTTAATCGCCCATTTATTATTTTCTTGACGTTTTGAGCATTCGTGAGAGACCAGGTATCGTCGAGAAAGCTCAAATCAATCTCACCGGCAATAGAAGTTGTGAAAATTTTAATTAAAGTTCAATTTCAACATAAAAAAAAATTATGCTAAAAAAAACTTGGTTCCACTTAAGTACTACATAAACATGACCGCCATCGATTACTGAATTAGAAAAATGGGTTCCTGTTCACCGATTAAATTCCACCGTGTATATCGACGCCTGGTACCCACATCACAAGTCTTAATTGAGCTTACCGTGGGACTAAGTTGATTTGTGTAAGATGTCCCAAGATACGAGGGCTGTTCCGAAAGTTTTTAGTTGCTCCGGTTCTATTCATGCGATTTAAATTAAATTTATATCATTGTAAGGGACATTTTAATACTTATTATGGTTAATAAATTTATGCATGTAATGGGAATAGTTTTTTTTATTATATTTCTTTTACAAAAAGCTGTTTTGTATGAAATTTAACATTGTATGGAAAAATTGGCCATTTTTTGACACATTGAAGCATATTTTGTATAAAAATCTTTAAAAACCGTCCTTAAGTATACCCGGGATAAATAATTTAGTTCATTTTGCATTTTTTTAATTACAATTGAAGAACAATGATTATTGATTGAACGATGATTTTTACAATATTCGTAATTCCAATTTTAGAGTTTACGATTTTTTTTCGATACCTACTCATTTATGATGAAAGTAAAAGATATCACGTAATTTGTACTTAAAAATTACGGAAATATCTTCAATTACTAGTACCTATAAAATAAAATATTTTTTTAAGCGAATGATGTTCAATAGCATCTCATTAAAAAAGTCTCTTAAAAACCGGTAATCATGGTCATTGGAGTAAGGCACGACACGTCTAAGTAAAACAAAATAATAAAAATATCTAAAATCTTTACTGAAACAAATTTACACCGCCTAAAGCGTCATTTAAATATCCCTCAAAATGGTGTAAGTCTTATTGAAATCGCATGAATATAACCGGAGCAACTAAAAACTTTCGGAACAGCCCTCGTATATATTTTTTTAATTATCTTCCTTGCTTCGTCTTATAGATTAGTAATAAACACTCTGTAGTACCTTAATATCTAGGCGCCACACTGAATTTGAGAGAAATTAAAAATAAAATAAATTCTGGACATGTGTACAAATTTAGTACCTGGAAAGTTAAGACAATACCGTAATTTTCAACTGAAATAAATGTCGTATTTGGAACTGGTACCCTTATTTTTAGGGTCAGTCTTGTGAAAGAGCGCACTGCCCTCCATAGTAATTAGGAGAGGTCTACGTCAATTGATTGATAGGCTGATGACGATTGAATGTCCATTGCAGATTAATGTGCAATGCGGATTCAGATTGCATAGAATTACTCGAATTTGGACCCGGATGCACCGAACCGTGTATTTTGGACCCGAACTGCAATCCAATGACGTTTTGATAATGGCGTTACTTATCGTAATTATAATTATTGTAATAGCTTTAATCCTACCTCCATTCAGTTGATAGATAAATTGTCCGCGAGCATACAATTGCACATGCAGTGGTAGTATACAGTAAAGGTAATTGATTCACGTACCATTTTGGACTTTGTTACAGCGACAGTCAATATGAAAGTTGCTAGGAGCCTCATATTGTTGTCATTATGATTAAGTACGAAATGGTACATACAGAAATTTCATTGACGGTACTGATTAAACCCCCCTCTATGTTAATAAAAAAATATGGTTTTTGATAATAGCAAAGTTCGGTATTATGAAAAAAATATGGGTAATAGGGGCATACATTTATTTACCAATACATACGCAAAACATGGTGTGTATATGGAGTGTACGTAAACACCGATAAATCTCCAGGATTTAGAACGATTTTTAATCATGTTGTTTATATATTGAAATATTTAATGCTGAGCCAAGTATTTACCTATTTTATTTGGTAGAATATTTTAGACGAAGATTCGGAGAGAGGTAAATGACGGCAAAACATTCTAAACTAATGTTGTGTATGATTATTGCAGGGCATCTGTGGCCCTGGCATATCTTGTGCTTGACAGCAACTCGCGGGTCTTTTTTAAAGTAATGTAATCAAAGAGAGACAAGTAGCCGTGACAAGGCTGCGAATTTCTGTTAAACACAAGATGGGTTATGGCCGCTGATCGTAGTATAAATTTGACTGGCGCAACATCGCAGGGAGAGTAAAAAACTACATGTCATTGACAAGACGCATCCAATTCTTAAAATTCACCTTTTTCCGAACAGACTGGTGCCTTAGAATTAGGCATAGTTATTATTACACACAATTTCTTGTAAAGGGGTCGGGGAAAATAATTTACGCTCTGAGGAGAACGTGCCTTCCTGGGATGGAGATTGTTTCCAACATTCCCAATTTTACTAAAAGGTGATTTACCAGCCAATTCGAAATGTGGCTCAAAACATCCACAACTTAAAGCCAACAACAAAAGCGAAACTACTCCGCTCAACTGAGACCTATCAATGGTAGCAATTGAGCTACCAATTGCTCCCATTCAGGGCCACTTGTGCCGTCTGTAGAGCTGTTGGGATAGGCGTCGAAGAAACGAGTCCAGTTATCTAAGTAATACATAATATCACAAGACCATGTTACGTAAGTCAGCTAGGTTTCCCAGTAAGTTCAAATGGCTCAGACGACTCGGAAACAAATATTTCAGGTGAATACGCAAACGTGTGCTGTTACCGGGATTCCATTCCAGTTGCCCTACCACGAACCAAAGTTCGCAAAAATTTCGGTGATTAGTCTCTGTCACAGCAAACGTATGCGTCATTACAGTTTCCCGAAATTTGCGAACTTCGTAATTCGCCGTTGGACCGCACAAGTTCTGTAGCTTCGTAAACAGGTCCACTATGGCGTTTTGATAGTAATCTTTATAAGCTTCCTGTGTAACAAAGCGCTTGTCGAACGTATATTGATGTTGTCGAGGTGGAGTGACCTAAAGATAGCATAGGATTGACTCCTTTTTAAATTGGTCATATTATTATTAAATGTATACATATTATTTGCTAAAATTGTAACACTAGCTACACTACAAGATACGTAATAATAATAAAGTACCTAAGCGCAACACAACCGACAAAGAAATGTTATTATGAATGAACCACATAATTTAACACAAATTTTGCTGATATTTCACTTTGAAAATTAATTTAATGGAACTTTTTAATAATACAAAATCCTGTGAAAGCGGTCACGTGGATGACCACCAACAATATTGACTAAGCCTCATAAAATTAGTCACTGATCACGGAGTGCTCTGTGTGTGTGTTCTCCGAATACCACAAACAGACACAAGTGGAGACAAATCTCAAAAGCAGCCACCAAGCAAGACATATATAATCATCTCCACTGCAAAAGAGAAGAAGAATAAAATTGTACCCATCAGGTTTTGAACATCGTTTTTAAAGAATTACTGAAACGGATGTTAATTTGTTACATCATGGAATTATCCAACGACATTAGAAAGATAATACCTGAGTGAGCATTTCAATGACACAGAAAATAGGTTATCCAAGTAATAGAACTAATCGGGCTGGCTTATGTTACAGAAACCGCTAGCCTTATTGAAACCCTTAAGGCGATTATCTCTCAGAATCTGTATTATTTTAAAAGGTTGTTCTGTATTGACAATATTGAGGTCTGGTTCAGTCAATTGCAAAATATGTATCGAAAGAAAAAGAATCCTCTTAGGTGTAAATATGTTACGACGTTCTTATTACACAGAATTAAAGTGCACTGGGACAATTTTTTGTGCATTTTTATACATACCTTCTTTTGGCCTTTGACTGTAATCGGTTATCCGGTAAATGCCAAATGAAGTGCAAACCACACTATTATAATACGCACTATACAATCGTACGTTATCTAACTTTATGAAGAAAATTCCGTACAATATAGAACCACCTATTTTTGAAATTACGAAGTCGAATAAAAAAACAATACCTCAATTTTATTATCGTTAACTTTCTTTGCTTAACTAGTCTGTAATATCTGTATCTCCAATTAATCCCTCTAACAAATCTTTATTAGAAAGATCGTTAATACCTATATACTTAAAATCCGTATGTGCCATGTGTCCAATATCGTAATTTAGTAGGTTATTGCATTGCATTATGTTGTGGTTAATATCACATTCGTGTATTACCGGTTTCTATAAATGTCTTACCTTTATACTTGTAGTACTTGTACCTACACTACTATGTTTGTCATTGTCACATACATGCCAAACATGACCTGGTGGAGGTCGCAGGAGTCCGCTGGATGGTCAGCAGGACCGGTCATTATGGCAATCTTTAGAGGAGGCCTATGTTCACCAGTGGACGTCTTTCGGCTGATATGTTGATGATGATGGTGACGCCAAACATTCATAATAATATGTATACCCAACATAGAATTGTAGATATGTTGAACCAGGGCTATAACCGCGATTTTTCCCCTCGGTTTGCCTCTTTTTCGGTCGAGTGCTCAAGTAATGGTGTACATCATCTTCGTTTCTGTATCATAATAGTGATGTAAAGAAGACAACCAAAGCTCAAATCAGTTCACAGATGAGGCTTAAACATTTCAAAAACGATGGGGGGAAATGTTCGCGGTAACCCTCCAGCAGAGTTGGACAAAAAGTAATAATACTTAGACGATTCAAAAGAGTTTGTTGCTATTCCAATTTAAAGAAAGAATTATTTGACTTTGACTAATCTTATTACTCCTTCCGATTACATTTAGATGCGTTTGTATTCTTGATTTAATTTTTAACCGACTTCAAAAAGGAGGAGGTTTACAATTCGAGGAAATCTTGAAATCTTTTTTTTATGTATGTTCCCCGATTACTCGAAGACGCGTGGACCGATTTAGAACCTTCTTTTTTTGTTTGAAATGGTATTTGCAATCTAGATTACAAAGTACTTGCACATACAAATGTAAATGACTTTTGAAATCAGACTACTTTTTGCCCAACTTTGCCCCCCAGAAGTTTAACAGTAGTGCAAATGAAAAAGGCGACACTCGAACGAATTAAACTTTTTTGCTTAAAATACGCTATCCTGCTGGGAGTGCTGGATAAAACAAAAAGCAAACTTCAAGATTACCGTTTCTGAATGTAAAAAGAAATAGAGCCGGCAGCGTCAAACATTTCGACGCAGGCGCTTCTCAAACATTCACGAGACATCCCCAAGGCTCTATAGTATCTAATACAACTTGACACCGAGATGCATAACAGCTGCGCGTGATTACAGAACAGTCTTTACCTGGTTTTCCCGTGGCGTTGCGAACAGTAGGACCCGCAAATAGCTGACTGACTCAGTGTTCCGTCGATCGGGCGAGGATATCGACGCGCCGGTCCGCCGCACAATTCGCGCTCGAAACTCGGCATTACATAAATATTCAGTTTTTTATTCCGTGTGTCAAACGTGTATTTCCTAAAGTGGAGCGTTTAGTTTAGTTTTCTCAAAGGTAATTCGAAGTTGATTGTCTTCGGAGTGTTGTGTTGAATGAAGATTTAACGTCGGCTGTCGATTTCACTTTCTGCACCGGATTGAAGCTAACGCTTGAGGGCTGCCGATCAACCCCTGTTGAACTCACCAAACATTCTTTAGTCACGACCTGATTCTTCAATTCAAGAAATTCTTTCTCGGCTAACTGTTGTGTCGACGATTTTAATAATGCGATCTCTTTCTTTGCCGTCAAATTCGCACGCTTCACTAGGTTACGTAGTTGGTGCACCTGCACTGAAAGAAATTACATGTTTCGATGATCGAGGACGTAAAACTCGTCTTTAATGCCTCTACATGCACTTATTAATAGGTCTTAAAAATTATGGTAAATTCTTCCACGGCTCAGGCTGTTCAACGGTGAACGATCGCTATTTCAATATTTAAACGAAATTATAATACGGAATAGTAATATGTTGACAGGCATGCTTTGATTGCCAAAAACTATTCGCAGACATTTTCCCTGTTTATTACAGATTTGATATAACTCTTAATGTACTATCATGTTTTGATTAGGTACGCGTTTTCAGTTTTCAGAAACTGCTTTCACACGTAATACTGAATTCCTTGCTAACTAACTACTGCTTTGTTGATCTGAGTTTTGTTATAAATTAACTAATTTAATGATATTCATTCTCATTTTATAAACCTCTTGTCGATGCAGTTTTCTTCAATCCTTTCTTCTCAAGCAAGTTCTTTGACCTTCTGTTCACAACGCTACCTTTTCTCTGAATATAAATATAGCGAATTGTCTTGGTTCCTCATATCATTCTTTGTCTTTATTATCTACCTAAATGAAATTTGAAAATTAACAGCCTGTGGCACTGCAACTAATAACATTGCGTGCTCATGTTATTTACTATTTGTTATTCTATAACCTGCTAAGGAATATGATTAATAAGTGATGCAACATTTGCTGAACATTCTAAGTATTTAAATACCGATGTTATTGTCAGGTCAGATATTTCGATAATTAATTTGCGTACAATGACTTGAATCACCCGTTGTGAAACCTCTAATGTGGGTTGTGCATCGGAAATCAGGTCTTAGAATGTCTAATGTTGATTCTGATTAAATAACTACTCTTATAAATCCATTTCAGGAGGGACAAAGGGACAATTTAATATACATCAAAATACGACGAATAAAGGCATGTGGATAGAGGTCAATAAAGTTAACATTTTTCATCTACTCTATCACATTCTCATCTCCTTTTAAAATAAAATTTATTTTATTTATGTTGCCCTTAAAATCATTGTTTGTTTTGTCTCATACCTAATTCATGTTTGCATCAATGAAAAACGTTGTACTTATTGATATCATATTTGCCATTCATTATTTGTTACTTTAATCGACAGAATACATTTCAACACTATCTGTTACGGCAATCAGCACTTCATTATATTCATATTACTTACAGTATTTATAGTAAAGGCACATGAACCCTGTAAGGGCATAGTAAAACTTCGTCGTTCTTTTTCTTGAGGCTCTGCCCCGTTAGACAGGGATAGCGGTGGTACCTAATATGGTTCTGTTGGCCACTTTTTTCGCATTATTATGATTAAATATCACTTTAAACACGCCATTTTGCATTAACCGTTTGTTATTATTCAATCGTAAGCAGGCCTTGCCAATCAGTAGGTTTCCACCCAGTATCATTTACATTTATATGGATTTATAGCTTGCCAGTGCATATCCGGCAACTTATACAAAATAAAGATATCTTTACAATTATTAAAGATTTTTGTTCCATAAAGTTTCGACTCGCTCCTCTATTGGCACACCCCCCTATTTATAAACGTTCAACATCCCGAATCCCATTCAATGCCTAAATCGAAAAATAAGTGTCTATGTTATTTATTACCTTATTACCCCCTTATTCATAACCGTCTCCTAACTTAGCTAGCGGATAAGTATCATTTTGTCCCTTTCGGTCTTATGTACATTTATAAGATCAAAAGAGACAAAAGATTATTGTTTTCTTACTAAGATAGGACGTTTATGAATCGAGTTTTTAGTGTCAATACGCCGTAATTTCAATGAGGACGCTTCTATCGTTCCTTTGTGTTTTGTGTACCCAACTGTATTATTTCGTGCGCATGTTTGTACTTTAAACTTTAATAGATATAACTCCTACCTAATTCTTTTGTTTCACGGGCCTATAAACCCTGGATGTTTGATAGACTTGAGGCCATTTTGAGTTTGCTCTGTTGTATACCTGCTGGAACCTCAACCCCATTCACGGGCACAACAATAGACCCGTAATCCTGTCCCAGCAGGCGTAACTCTACTGTTTGTTGAAAATATTTTGGGTATTTATCTACAGTATTATAGTCATGAACATCATTATCAGTTTATATTATATTCTCAACATTAAGCCTTCAAACGTACGAAATATTTCAACAAACAGTTGTAAATAGTATTATAACACATATTTTTGTATGAAATGTAAAATCTCTTTCACTATCATTGATTTATATTTTAATATTTACAAATACCATCCACATTGAAACGCGAGCTTGGTTTTAATTAGTTTATTTATTTTCCTTATCTACCTGACATTGGAATAGATAGCGTGTTTAAAAAATATATTATCTACAAAGCAGCACATTTTTCAACTGTAGATCAGTTAAACAAAATAGTGCAATACGAGTACAATTTTTCTTAGGTCGGAACGAGTGGCGATAAAACACAACCCAAGGAAGTATTTTAAATAATAAATATCGACCTAGTCCCACGGTAAGCTCATTAAGGCTTGTGGTGTGGGTACCAGGTGACGATATATATATATATAATAGATAGATACATATAGATACTTAAATACATAGACAGCCATGTCAGCCATGACCAAGGAACAAATATTTGTGATAAATAAAAACACAAATAATGCCCTCGCCAGGATTCGAACCCGGAACCTCCAGCTTTGAAGGCAGGGTCACTACCAACTAGGCTACGGAGGCTGACAACTAGGCTATTTTAAATCTGCACAAGTTACGAATTTGCACAGCACGTATAACGTACGACTATTTTCAGTACAGATGGTCATCGGTCATCCGAACTTTCGAACTCACAAAAAATAACCGCTTCTACTACTACTAGGGTAGCATGGCTCATTTAATTGTAAACTGTAACATCGATGTACACCCTATCTTTCGCAAATAAATAACTTATGACTTATGACTACTTCTCGCACACTCCCACGTGTAAAAAAGCACCATCTACTAAAATTTGTAATGTCGATAGTATTGTATTTCATTTTTTCATATGGTCCTTCCGGCGTTTCAATAATTTGCAGTGTTACTAAACATCCAATATACATTATTGTCGACATTTGAATACAAGTCCATCCTATCACGCAGTAGGCTTCTGACTAAAGTTCTCCCGAGTCGATAACCCAGTGATCGCCACGTGAATATCTTATTGTTATTGTATAACTTATTGTATCTTCCGACCTCTACTTTGCAAATTGGAATGACACACCCATTGATAATTGTCACGCCACTGCCTTTGTTAGACTCTGCTAGTGTTATTATATTGCTTTTTCTTCATGATCATTGCGGTTTACTAATTGTGCCCGTTCTGATTTCTGATTAGCTAACATTACCTCCTTTTCCACGATAAATATGTCTAGTCATATTATCTACAATTCGGTGTTAGTCTCTGATTTATCAACCAGTAGAATTAGGTCTTGTTTATCTTTAGTTTTTGTTTTATATCATTATGCCCTTATTTTCTTTTATCTTGAAAACAATCACTGTACCAATTTGTATGTTTTCTTTATGATTATCACGCATTCTCAATGTTCATGCTATTGTTCAGAAACAGTACTGCGACATTGTTTATTTTTTTATCTTATCACCCGAATCCGAGCATTTTAAACGGTCCCCTGATTCTGTTGCTACATTTTATGTCATCATTCTTTCAGAAATAGATTTTATCTTTTAATTAACGTACGAGTCGTACGACGGTGCTTGTATCTCTCGTTTTTGTGCGATTAAGTTATGAACTGTGTAACACCAATTAGTGCCTATGCCAATATTATTGTGCAAGAGTTAATAGAAATGTACAGTATTTATTATCCAAAAGTTTTGCTTCTAATATCTGCTTGGTTCAAAATATCTTAATAACTATCCACATTGAAGAACGACCTTCCAAATAATTAGAAGAAAGAAGTAGGTATGCAGTAGGTATAATTGAATTTACTACAGAAAACCTGTTTAAACATCGTCCTCATGTTCAAACACGTGAGCTGTTTGGTTGTTTCACGGATTTCGATAAAACGAACGAGACGCGAAAAACCAGAGACATTATGAAGTTATTTTAGAACGTCTACTCTTAAAATACTTGGCGCTTAGTTTTCTATTTATTTACAATCGAATGTTGTTCTTAATCTAACTTCGTATATGCATATTACGCCCAATTCAGTTTTCAAAACATTGTTATCAGTTGTTATTCTTTTATAATGATGTCTTCCTGCTTTGAATTGATTACAAATATGTAATATCAATTATTGTGTTTTTACTACATTAAAATTCTTTTCGGATTTCTTCATTGACGTATTTTTTCTCTAATATCTTGCAGTCCAAATTCCACCAGGCGCCAATACAAGCAATTAGGTCGTATTACGTACTTCATTAAGTGTACTATTACATCTGTATCAGGCAATTTCTTATCTGCCACCAACTGGGCATGCGATACATCATTAGTGGCAGGTCAAGCGAGTTTACTTCAACAAGATAACATTACTTCGGATTAGTACATTGCTGTACCTCGTTCGGTCACAACGTGCGAATTTGAAATCGGCAGTCAATTTCTTTTAAATAGTGATTGAGTGCGTTCAAAATTAATCGGTTGAGTGGTTTCGATTTGCGGTGGGAGTCGAGTGGGAATGTGAGCCGCTGTGATTGGTCGACGATGGATACCATGGTGAATGTGTGGGCGGTGGTGGAACATGTGAGGGTGGCCAGTGGAGCTGCTGAGCTGGCCATCTTCACCGCCATACTCTACTGGTTCTTTACTTCGAGGTGTGTTGACATTTTTTTTTGTTTTAATTTAATTTAGCGATGTTGGAATTTCTAAATTATGCTTTCCTAGCACCTTGCCTACTTAGTTCGGTCATTTCAAATTAATTCGAATAGAAAATAACATTTACGCCTACAATTTCGTTTGCGTATCTTATTAATGATTAAATAACTTAAAACAAAATATTGACTCTCTATTTTATCGTCTAAAAAAGGAGATTTATTTTAAATTACTAGTTAAATAAATCAAGAAAAATATATTTAATTTTGCACATATTTACTGAGCATTACTTTTTATTTTGTCAATGTTTACGGTTCTGAGTCTAAATAACCCAAAATTTACCCATAAATTCAAAATTATGAAAATTGATAAAATAAAAAGAAATGCTACTATTGCGGTTATTCCTTGGCTTACATAACAAAACAACTGCAAAATAAAGTTTATTAACCTCTTTGTATCATCACCCTTCATATTGTTAAATACAATGTTTCAAACCAAAACCCAGGAAATAAAGCTATTCAGGTGAACAGAATAATAATAAACTTCAATCCAAGTACTCCAATGTGCTTACCACGAGTTGTCAAGTAACGTTTACGTTAGCGTTTACTCGATACGTAAAATAGTCTCATCACGCTCGCTTCATTATACAGGGTGTTCCTGAATCTCTAAGAAACTTTCACACACTGTATAATATAAGTTATAGTGAACAACTATTAGTACGGGACCAATGTCGAAATCGCGAAAAAAAATCACAGTCCCATACAAAATGTATCATAATATGTAAAGGTGCATTCAGACCAAACGAGCATTCGCAGTTCTATCCCCCACTTTACGAAATCAACGAATCACGTTTTGTGTAACGATCGAATTTCATAGAGTAGGGGGTTAGAATAGCGAATGCTCGTTTGGTCTGAATGCACCTTAAGATGTGTTATCTGTTGGTAATCCTTAATAAACAAAAAAAATGTCGAGGACGCCTAACAATGTGTGTATGAATCAACTTTTTTGCTTTTTGTTGCTAGGGTTATGGTCACCCGAGTCACGCTAATTTTATGGAAAATGATGCTACTCAAACTATGCAAACATGCATTTTTTCTGATGTTAATAAGCCTTTCCCTGGCCCTTCCTGGGCCACATATAAACATGGACCACACGCATGTTTGCATTATTTAAGTAGAATAATTTTGCATAAAACCAGCGTGACTCAGGTGACCGTAACCATAGCAATAAATAACGCACAAAAAAAAATGATTCACCCATGTATAAAAATTTTTTTTTTTTTCGCAATTTCGTGATTATTTCGGTCCTATGCTAAAAGTTGCTCACTATCACATAAATATACGGTACCTATGTGCGAGAGTATTAGTAGTACAATATTAAATGATGAAATTCTCTGTTTTGTTTTGTCATGTTTGTTGATATATTTGCCACGAATAAATGATTTGTATTTCAGGAAACACCGTGTATAAGTATGAGCATGATAGATTGTTTTCGTATCGAGTAAACAAACGCAATCCTTACTTGCCAACTCATGTTACGGCTACAGATAAGGCCTTTAGCGAATAAATCGCAATCGAATCACGGTTTTCGATACGACACGCTACTTAGAGAACCTTTGTTTATCAAAGGCCGTTAAACTCTGAAGGACTATGTATTGTACAGATTTAGTGCAAATACCTTTAAAGGCCATAATATGAATTATGCTAACAGAAAAGATTCCGCTGGTTCAGGATATTAAATTAAAAGAAAACAAAAGTGGTTTTTACTTAGCACATTGAAACAAGGATGCTTGTAAATTAAAATGACAAATGACAATAATTTAGATCCACCGTACATCAGATACTGCGACCATATACAGGGTGTTTTTTTTCGACCGTTCAAATTCTACGTAGTGAATGTGTAGGTCATACTCACCAACTTTTACTATGGGGACAACGTCGAAATCGCGAAAAAAAAATCAGCTGTTTCATACAAATTGGCGGCATTACGCCGGCCGAAATGTATGAAACAGCTGATTTTTTTTTCGCGATTTCGACTTTGTCCCCATAGTAAAAGTTGGTCAGTATGACCTACACATTCACTATGTAGAATTTGAACGGTCGAAAAAAAAACACCCTGTATAACATGGACGTCTAACGCCAGCTCAAAAATGCCCCCAAAACCAATTGTTCAATTGTGCCAAGATGGGCAGGACATAGCGCTTTTCGTGACACCGCGCATATTTTGGTGCAACATCTTTGACAAATGTTTATTGAATATCGCCAATCAAAACATTGATGGACCAATCACAACCATTTTTAAATGGCGGTTTAAGTTTTTATAGGTTGACATTCAAATTCATTGCCGTGATGCATTGAACAGGGGGTGACACTTGTCAACTAAAATTCAGGACCGTTTTTGAAAGGCAATGTAATATGGCGTGCGGCTTCCATGTTTTATTTGTTCGTAGATCAGATATATCAGAGTGGCTAAGGAGTTAACAATTCTTCTATTGCCGTATTAAGGTGCATATAGACCAAACGAGCATTCGCTCATTCTATCCCCCCACTCTACGAAATTTGTTCGTTACACAAAAGGTGATTCGTCGAAATTTACATATTGTATCAAAAAAATATGATACATGTTATTTTTCAAAGACAAATGTCATATCAATTATAATATATGATGCTCATGCTGGTGTGACTACAAGATAGCAAAGGGCAGAATTAAGTGGTCATTTATGGCGATACATAACTTTAATGACAACTGACAGTCTGACACTAATTTAGTAATGGCTTGAAAAACCAACATTTTACACTAGTCAGTCATTACTTACCTTAGTCTGAGCAAAGTTCAAGGCATTTTATATTACATACCTACATCATACATTCGCCGCTAGATATATTATAGCGGAGCGTACAGGGTGCTCATAAATGTCTGAGCAGGGGTCTGTTGTGATGGCGTTAGAGTGCATGAAATTGATGAATAACGATACTTTAAGGGAGTTTTACTGATCCCTCATATAAAGTGTTATGTGTTAAGATTCTATAGAAATATAAAGAAAAATTTAAAATTTTACTTAGGCAGCTAAATGCTTTCTGCAAATTAGACGTAGTAATTTTCTTTCAATCCTGATGAAACTTTCCTCCAATAATGCTCTTTGTTAGAGGGTTTTATTGATACCTAACAAAAAGTGTTACATAGAAAGCTTCTAGCACAAATCGAGGAAAATCTGAAATTTACTCAGGCTGGTAGGTGTTTTCTGTAAATTGGACATAGTAATTTTCTTCCTAAATTACACAGAATTAAAGTGCATTGGGAGTTACTTGTGAGTATTTTTATATACACCGTATTTAGCCTTTGACTGTACATAAAATGTCGAATATATTGAAAGATACCTTTTGTTTTAGCGACTAGAACAAAAGCTATCTTTCAATACAATAAAAGACCCCTTTGTTTTAATTCTGAAAGTACTTACAGTTACTCGCGCTATTTTTAATTGCAGCGTGCTATCTCTTTGTACTCACTTCATTGTATAAACACGTTCTTTGATAAACTACTGTCTTTGTTTATATCCTAAAAACTCCTAAGGCACCTAAGACGTTCATAAATAATCAATTAAACAATCGATTGATTTGTAAGTTTTTTATACCATGACTGCGGCAAATAAACATACGGCCCAACTGATTACAAGCAGTTGCCGTAGTACCCGGACGTTTGTCATACTCTAGATATTTATAATACTTATATACTCCAGAAGGAAATAGAATCCTTGTTGGAACTTTAAGTTCTGAATAAAAAAAAGGCATGCATAAAACTTCCCGAAAAAGTACTTCAAAAGTACCTATCTTTTTTAAACAGTTAGCATGTGAAAAATAATCATTTGAATGCTATCTTCCTAAATTTCTAGTGAATGGTCCCGGTTCGGAATTTGTATGGCAAGAACCGGGATTTCCCGGTTCCGCTACTGTCATCATCATCATCTAGTCCACTGCTGGACGTAGGCCTCTCCTATTAACTATGCGTATAGGCGCATTAGGAATTTAGGAGGTAAATGCCCATAATCGCCACGCTGGGCAAGCGGGTTGGCGATCGCAGTAATGTTTCCACTATGATGACGCTGCTGCCCATCATATATTTTTTTAATCAAATAATGGTCAGTGACACTTCAATCCTTTAGTCGACTCTTAGGACACCCGCAGGAGGAGTTGGTGTGGTGACAAATGTATTCTTACTGCCGTCACCACACGGCCAACTACCGTTGCTACTGTACTGTCGCTACTGTACTTGTACAGAAAGCCAAAACCGGGAGCCCACACTATAAATTTCAGTACACAGGTTAGTTTGTAACTAGAATCACATACGTTTAATAGCACATAGATCGTACCATTCCTTATCGAATCGTACTGGAGAATGCAATGCCTGCAAATCCAGTGTCACTCAACCACTTTCACCGAGCATCGACCTACCGGACGTCCAGTACAATCATGCTATATTTTTGCGATATACAGTACAGGAAACCAAGTTCACTAGCATTGTAGGTTCAACAGCTGACCTATGTTTTTTTATATCATTGTAGCCATACAGTTTCGTATGTGGCTTTTACATAAACGTTTATGCAGAGACGTTCCGCTATATTTGCCTTGAAGACTGACTAAACGTTGAAACCATGCATGCGTTAGCCATGTCCTTTGACCATCATTATAATCTTTAATTCATTACACCTATCTTTACTCATGCATATAAAGAGGTCAAGATCTTATGGTTTTCCTGTTCCATTGTATTTCTTTCACGTGTTTCGGACACCTTTTACGACGCCCTCTGAATTACCAAGCTCTTTATATGACGAGATGGGAAGATCTCAGCTCAGGCCAAGAGCATTATACCCTATATCCTACCAGAGACAGCTCCTTGTAGTTTCTATACTGTTACACTGATACAGACTCATACCAGAACCAACGAACTTGTAGATGCCATTATAGTCACAATTGAGATGACGACTGATGACGATCATGATGATAGATACGAAAACAGATAGCGTGATATTATATTTTAAAAGTTTTCTTTAAAAAAATGCATTTGTTTTGGAACAAGTAAATAGCTCAAACGTCATAGTTGTCGGAAAATAAATATTAGAGCACATTTAGCGAAGGTCGAAGGAAAACACGGATAGACTCGAAAACAAGAGCATTGACGTTGGCACGCAAATAGTTTAGGTTTTAGGTTTGAACGGAACAAATTTTTGGCGTATTTAAACAGAAACGTGACACAATTTCCGTCAGGTAAAATCCTTTTATTTACTTTAAGTTCATGAGACCCTTTAAGGAATTTGTTTGCAAAGGATATGTGGAATAATTTTACTTGATTTTAATTCCTGGCAGTTCAACCCGATATAGATCAGATGTAGTGGAATTCGTATCCATAGCTTATTGACAGAGTGTGATTAAAGTCATCGTGTTTATTGTTTCCATTTATTCTTATTTGATAATTTTATTAAATGATCTAGCCAGAATGTAATATTCATAATAAAAACCTTTCTAATCATTTTATTCGTTTAGTTTAGATCAATAAATTTCATCCACTTTGTGAATTTTGCTCATAGACTATTATCCCACATTTATCTAAACAATTGTCTCGAAGTACTTACAATGCTACATTAAAGCCAGTAGCGTATATGTCTACATGTATTCCAAATATAGCATCGGGTGTTCCAATGTCAATTAACCATGCAAAGGTCACGGATGCTTCAAAGTTAATTGATTATAGCACGATCAGACAGACAGGAACGACTGACTGGTTAGGGAAGGACAATGGTGCTGGACTGTTTATTGTGTGTGACGATCAGTTGAGGAATAGAAAAATCTTGAAAGCACCGCCTAGTGGTGGCACAGGTATGTAATAATACTAATAATCACCAAATAAAAAAAATAAAAATAACCAACTTCAACCGATTTCTCCAAGGATCTGTGGTGTCCATCATTGGTTTCATATCATCAAATCCTATTTTCTGAATGCACATTCTTGTAAATGAATGAAAATTACCAAAAGCGCCTATATAGCTATAACATTTGAAAAGATCCCTCGATTTCTCCAAGATTCCATCATCAGACCTCAACTTAGTGCCAACGGGATCATCTTGGGGTTATACACGTTCAATCACAAAAAAAATCGGTTCACGTTTCTCTGAGATATTGGGTAATAACATACAACAAAAAAATCTGTCAAATTGAGAACCTCTTCCTTCTCTTAAATCTTTTAAATATCTTTTAAAGTCTATTAATTAAAGGCAGAAGGGTTCTAAATACGAAAGCGGAAGACGAAAGGTAAATTAAGGAATAGGTGGGTGGACTGAGAGAGAGAGACGACATTCACGAAAAGGGACTGCAGGTATAGAGAGACGACCAAGACGAGTAATCGGGAGGTATGAAAATGGACGGAAAAAAAACAATTGAGGCTGAATTGCGTGCAAAAGTAGGGGGACAGTAAAAATTTATTACATGTATTATTATTGTTGCGCATCTTGAGGTCAACCACAGATTACCCCAATTAAAAGATGGATCATTAAAGTGATCTCAATGTTACCTAACATTGGCGCTATCGAGATAATAGTTTATTTATTATGGAAGCGCCACTGTTTTTTTTCTGTTGCGTCCAGCCGTTGCATCTTAGTTTATATATGCTTGAGCGTATTAAAACAAAATATTAGTTTTATGTAAATAAATTTAACCCCCTTATTCATAAACGTCTCCTAACTTAGTAAGCTGCTAAGTATTGTTTGTCTCTTTCACTCTTATAGACATTAATAATACGGAAAGGGACAAATAATACATGGCACCTTGTTAAGTTAGGAGACATTTATGAACAAGGGGGAATTTATAAAAAAAATATGTGTTAGTTTAGTAAAACGTCCCACTTTGTCGCTTACCATAAAGACAAGATTTCCTTGTATCTTCATATGAATAAATTGACAAAGCGGCTTTATAGCAAACGACAAAGTGGGACGTTTTACTAAACTCACTCACAAATGGTTCAGCTTACGGAGTTGTATCTTACAAATTATATTTTATCTCTTCTTCGTAAAATATCGAAGTGGTATCAGTATAAATTGTGAGCATACATAAGTCACATAACACTGGTTCACACGGCACTTCAACTATAATAGTTGCTATTATATGAATACCTATTGCAAGTTATCAACCGTGCAAAGTCGAAGCTCGCTCGGAAATGTGCCGGGTATAAAGTGCAAATGGAAACTTGATTACCTACGTGATTATTTACATTACGTGTAATGTAACTTGTTTCAGTGTTACTATAAAAGTAAACTCACGAGACGACCAGTGGCCTATCCTACAAAACTTTACAAGCGATTCTACAACGTTGTAGGGTTAGAACCGGTAGTCGTTTATTTTTTTATTTGCAATTGTTTCTGAAGATTAATAAATGATTATTACTAGAGGCTTACTTTAATAAAGAATCGTTTGATATATTGAAGAATTGTACGCTTGTAAAGTTTTAGGCCACAGATAAAAGTTATGGATATGTGTAGTTAGATTGTGTAGCGATTTTAAGACGTATTTGCTGTCAAAATAACTAGGTAACTATTTTTAGATAATATGAGGGTTATGCAAAGTATGTCAACCATATCTAGTTATCAATCTTCGTCAATTTATTTGGCGTATCACGTCTGACCATTGACCCTGTGGAAAATAGTAAAAAAGCATCTAAGAGTTCGTGGGCATGCCATGTTTGCTTTGCGTATAGTTTGTAAAACATCGTCTCATTGTTTTAAACACGTGCGGTATTGATAATTCATTGATTTATACCTTTGTTCGTTTGTAGGTATTTTTTTAATACCAGAAGTTCATTGTTCAGAGTATTACAACCTCATAAACTATACAATATTTGAAAATAAATAAACAGGCTTTATAATATGTTACTAACGTTGACATCCCTTCAGACACCTTGCCATTGTGTTGTCACGGAAACGTTCTCCATTTTCGAGAAATTGCTTCCAAGCGCTTGATTCATGGAGATCGTATCTTTTGTAAATTGTATGAAATATTGATATTGTTCCTCCTATTCTCTATAATTATGTCAAATTTTGCCAAATCAAATAGAAAATTTGTCTAATTGACATAAGTATTAAATACCTAGTTAAAAAAATGATTGAGGCTTATGTTATGTCCTTTGGGTAGGAGTAGGACATACGTATGCAGGAGATAAATTTGCTTATCACAACCGTCACTTCTCTCGAGTACAGTTCTTATTTATTTACCTAAGAGTCCAATGATCGAAATTACTATCATGTCTTTTTTATGGAATAGGAGGTAAGCGAGCAGGCGTATCGCCTGATGGTAAGCGATTACCGTCGCCCACGGATACCCGTGGTATTACAAGTGCGTTGCCGGCCTTTAAGATGGGAATACGCTCTTTTCTTGAAGGTTTGAAGATTGTAAGAAACACCGCAGAATTAAAACGTATGTTTTCTACAAGTGCGTTGCCGACCTTTAAGATGGGAATACGCTCTTTTCTTGAAGGTCTGAAGATTGTAAGAAACACTGCAGAATTAAAACGTATATTCTCTTTGTCAACAGCCGCGTTGCCGACATGCTTGAGGTGGTCGGCGAACGGGTCGGCGGCTGGTGCGGCCGCGACTCCAACTCGCTGCGGCAGGCCGTGCGCGCGCGCCGCCGGCACCACAACGATATCTACACCAAACTTGATCAGGAGAGGACGGTGAGTGTAAATAAAAGTGGCTTGAGAGTGGAACCTTGGGGCACCCCTTAGTTTTATGGATTTTTTCAATTTATTCTGTACCTGTTTGTTTTAAAACAGTAGGCGGGTAGGTACCTATATAAGTATGTAACCATTAAAAAGCATTTGTTTTACCAATGTAAAAGCTGTTTTAATACATACTCGTAGATTACATAATCATTAGCCTATGTACCGTGTTTTTATTGATTTCTGTTAAATTAAAGGGAAGCTTATTTAGGTCAAAAATAATCAATTTCTCTAAGAAACTAAGATGCTAGTTTCTTACTGTTATTGAGTTATTAAAAAAATTAGTTTAATGACTGAACAAGTGTATTGCAATCTTTATTACATCCTAATATTACTTAGTTTGACATGTGCCGTCAGTCACCTGAGATCTTATTCTTAAGGTTCTCTCATACTTGCCATTACAATTATTATTATGTAACGAAATAATTTTTTTACGAAATTAACAAAAGCCGATATACCAGGCAACTTCTATTAATGTCCCAAGTATCCTGTCCAATTTTACGGAAATCAATAAAAACACGGTGTATACATTTATCGATTGGAAGCATTTTTTTAAGAGTCTGCTTTCTTCTCTTTATCAGTGTTGGGCCTACGCCACTCCATTTTTTTCCATACAGAGCGAATCTGCCTCATAAAACCAATTCGACTTCGATGTGTTTAATGCGTTCAGTATGCATCCTAATTTAATTACAAACGATTAGTGGCGCTAGAATTATTCACAAATTGATGGAATGTGTCTTATCAAATCTTTGTCTTACCTATCCAATTCAAAAAGTATTAGGCTGGTTACGAAACAAAAGAATGCGGTCAATTAAGTCATCACTGTCATCCATCAGTGACGAGACGTCCATTGAACTCAGTTTCCGTCTGCTTCATTTTTTTAATGTCCTTTTTTATCTCTACAGGTGAAGTCAGATCAATTAATCTAAAGTGATATATATGTAGACATCAATTATTATTTTGATGTCTACATATATATCACTTGTGAGACCGTGTGAATTTTATTTATTAAGTTGTCAGCGTCCATATTAGCATATTTGCTAGTGACCCTGTCTACGAAGCTGGAGGATTCGGGTTCGAATCCCGGCGAGGGAATTATTTGTCTATTTATTTAACACAAATATTTGTTCGGTCATGGCTGTCTACGTATTTAAGTATCTATATGTGTCTATCTATTATATATAATCGTCGCCTGGTACCCCCATCACAAGCCTTAATTGAGCTTACTGTGGGACTAGGTCGATTTGTGTATGATGTCTCATGATATTTATTAATGTATTTAACTCAGTATAAGTGTTCAATGGTCAAAACTATTAAATCAACAAATTCATTGTCAAAATTAGTTTTTGTGGCCGGGTTTCATAAACTGAACACTTCCATGACACTCAAAAAATATGTTGTTCTAAAAACAGTGACAATATTTTTTTTTGTCTTTTCAATAAATCAATGAATCCCATGCATAGAGTATAGTATACCTCAATGTTTTCCAAAAAGGAGATTGTTCTAAAAACAAGTAAAAGTTAAGGGAGTTAAATTGAGATTGTTATGGATTGCCCTCGGATATGTTGAACGCTATAAGCCCGGAACTTGGCAGCTGCCCTGCCAGAGATATCGCACACCGCACCTCGTACCAAATAGCACGCCGAGCGATGCGCTAGTTGTGCCCGCCAACATTGGCATAGACAACATGCAACTGGGTATTTCTCATTTAGATTTGTAAGAAGTCACAGCCATGTACAGAATTACGTTACCTGAACATAATTTTCTATATTTTGATATGAGAACAGATAAGAACATCAAGGATCGGACAAACGCCCGTCATTTTGACAACTTAACCCTGTGCCGTACGGTAGAGACTTCCTTATCTTATGATGTTAACATATTTTATTAATCTAAGATATTTATTTACTTATTAAAGATATTTTTTATGATACGAACACAAAGTAGGTATCTATTTAGGAGATCCCTACTATTTCTTAGATACTTGTGCACACCATAATTGTTCGAAACGTCGTTACAACGTTAATTAATATACGCAATATAATTCGTTTAAATCGTTTTATTTCATGAATATCTATCGCGGTAACTGAAGAAGATAATTATTTGTCATAAATTCACAATCAGGGTACATAAAAGTAAGAAGGAGTTAGGATCCCCTAAATAGATATTTTGTGATAGTGTTATTAAAAAAATATCCTTTAAAATAAAATATGTTAACATCATAAGACGAGGAACTCTCTACTCTACTATACGGAACAGGGTTATTTTTTCGAAATGACAGGCGTTATTTGTCCGATCCTTGAAGAACATATAAGCTCGACGCAGGAGCTACTTCAAATATGTATCAAAATGCTGGACTTCCTGGAAACCGTTAACTTTCGGCCATGGTCGTGACAGACCTGTCAATCTAAATAAGAGATAGGTACCCAAGTGAGCAATTCTCAAAAAAGGTGGTAACATTTGATAAAAATCGGTAGACTGGTCGAGTCGAGTCAATGATGCTGAGATCCACCACCCCAAAATGTCCTAGAAAGTTTGTATGGGAGTTTCCTTTTTTGATGCTAGATTCCTATACATTTTTGGTAACAAAAAATATGTTTCATACATGGATATAGAATATGGATATGGATTTGACAACGTAATAATAATAGCAAGAACGAAAGGGATGGTCTTATGAAACTTTTTACTAGTGGAAGTGAAAAGGAACGATAATCGTCCGTCCTTATCACTGTGCCACTATTTTTTGTGTGTGTGGCACGTAGATGCTAAATCTAAGTGCCAGACAAATGCGTTGAATACGTCACTATACGTAGTATCTTCTTAGTAGTCTGTGACTATGTCTATCCCTCTTAGTGGCACACTATGTGCGGCCCCTCGGTTTCATACAAACGTTTTGGGAAATGTTGTGGATCTTGGTATGGTAGAATCAATGAATTGTTTATTTTAAGATCACTTATGGAATTTGCTCACACTGTTTACTATGCGCACTTTATTAAGTCACAGTGTACTAACTCTAATTGTAATTCATTAATTTACTAATTTATTTATTATGTCAACAGATTAGTGTTAATTCATCAATAATTTTTCTGGTTGCCCTGAAAACCAGCGCCATAACTAAAACCACAAAGTACCCAAATATAGAGGGTCTGTTTCATAGAAGGCTCAAATAGTTCGGAATATGTTACAATAGATGTCACTAGGAGCACGATTGACTAGTAATAGATTTAGTTTTATTTGAAATCCAGATATTTACTACCTGTTAGTGCACAGTTTTAATTAATTTAGCATCATACATCGAAAATAGTCAAAACCACCCTTTCTAGAAGAGTAAATTAGTAAATAAAAAAATTAACTATTTTTGGAATA
>JALPQI010016502.1:0-20059 GCA_025490895.1 Thaumatotibia leucotreta
CTTCCATAGATTTAGTAGGTAACCGTTCATTCAAAGATAACAAACTTTTAATTTAAGAATAAATGTTAGATGAATTATTTAATAAACGGTAGAATTATTATTTTATTGCAATGTATTCGTACAAATAACGAATCTCTAACAGTTTTATCTCTTACGACACCCGACATTCTTTAAGGCTGTAAGTCGTCATACTAAATGTATGGAAGCGTTTTAACTTAGTATTTTTAATACTACTTCATCTATTTAGAAAACGTTATTAGTATAATTTTACTCGTTGGGTAAATTACTTTCGATATCACTTAAAAGTTTTCTGATATCTCTCATATTTACGGAATTATGGCCTGTAAACACTTATCGATTACACCCTGTATATTTTTTAAGTAGTAACACTACTATTTATTTTATGGATCGCTAAAGGTTAAGATGAACAATTATGATGACTGTTAACATAGTGTTTAATGAATATTTGTGCAAATATATGTATTAACGCTTGTTGGACTATTCCTTTCATCATGTTTTGATTTATGAGATTCGACGGTAGTATCTTAGTTGATATTTAATCTAGATTAAGTATCCTAATGATAATTTTCTAATATTCTTACTAAGTAACAAACAAAAGGCAAACAATCACTGGAATCATAAAATCTACGCTAATTACAAAGTAAATTTTGTGCATAATCTTACACTAATCTACACTAAAAAATATGACACAAAAATGTACATATCATTGTGGAACAACGAAATTAATTTATGTTTACATATAAATGCATCCAGTTACAAAATGGCGTCTAAAATTTGCCCCATGGCGTTTAGAATATACTACATTTGAAGCATTTATGTATCATTGTTATAAGATACATAAAATAAGTAATAAAATAATGATTTTCCATTTATTCAAAGTACATTATTTTCTATGTATTTATATCGGGTATGATTGCATATCGTTGTTACATGTATTTGATATGAACAATTACTAAGCATTGTACCTATCTGTCACTTTTTAATTTACATGATATTTGTGTAGACGTGCCTCTTATTCATAATCGTCTCCTAACTTAGCAAGCCGCTAAGTATTGTTTGTCCTTTGCGGTCTTTTCAATGTATATAAGTTGAAAGGGGTAAACAATATTAAACTTAGCGGTTATGAAAAAGGAGGATAATATAGTACATTGTGTATTAAGGGCGGTAAAAAAGAAATTGTTAAATATATATAGAATTGTATATATAAAATAATTCTTGTACCGCCCGTGGCACATACAATGTTTTTCATCACACCTGTGACGCAAAAAAAGTAAATAATAGTACATTGTGCATCAAGGGAGGTAAGTGCGGAATTACTAACGAGAGTGTTAGAAGCCCGACGCCGTTAGGCGGAGGGCTTTTATGACTCGAGTTAGTATTCCGCTTACCGACCGTGATGCATACAATGTTTTTCATCACACTTGCCAACCAAAACATAAGTTTTAAGATATAATATTATTAAATGACGTACTGACATTTTTATTACTCCCTAGGGAATTTCACTTTTCTATTACTCCCGCTACGCGCGCAAGCAATAGCGCGCTTAGACAGCAAGTGTGATGAAAAACTATATATTTTCACAAAACTACTCTAAAATCATTTCTCAAAATCAGAGATGACTTAAATTCATCATTTTTATAAATGGAATTTCGGCGCGGCGCGCGCCGCTCCACGCTAGTGCGACGTAATGTCCTATGAAAATCCATTATTGCCCATGGGCATAATACAGCTCATTACGTTCCAGTATGCCTGCGTGTAATAACACGTTTTACGAGCAGGTGTGATGAAATAGTACATTGTGCATCAAGGGAGGTAAGTACGGAATTACTAACGAGAGTGTTAGAAGCCCGACGCCGTTAGGCGGAGGGCTTTTATGACTCGAGTTAGTATTCCGCTTACCGACCGTGATGCATACAATGTTTTTCATCACACTTGCCGACAAAAAAATAAGTTTTAAGACATAATGTTATTT
The DNA here is from genome assembly GCA_025490895.1 of Thaumatotibia leucotreta. NCBI lineage: Eukaryota > Metazoa > Arthropoda > Insecta > Lepidoptera > Tortricidae > Thaumatotibia > Thaumatotibia leucotreta. Next base: position 1,994 of record JALPQI010016502.1, read on the forward strand.
TCATCACACTTGCTGTCTAAGCGCGCCATTGCTTGCGCGCGTAGCGGGAGTAATAGAAAAGTGAAATTCCCTAGGGAGTAATAGAAATGTCAGTACGTCATTTAATAATATTATGTCTTAAAATTATTTTTTTGCTTGGCAAGTGTGATGAAAAACATTGTATGCATCACGGTCGGTAAGCGGAATACTAACTCGAGTTATAAAAGCCCTCCGCCTAGCGGCGTCTGGCTTCTAACACTCTCGTTAGTAATTCCGTACTTACCTCCCTTGATGCACAATGTACTATTTCATCACACTTGCTGTCTAAGCGCGCCATTGCTTGCGCGCGTAGCGGGAGTAATAGAAAAGTGAAATTCCCTAGGGAGTAATAGAAATGTCAGTACGTCATTTAATAATATTATGTCTTAAAATTATTTTTTTGCTTGGCAAGTGTGATGAAAAACATTGTATGCATCACGGTCGATAAGCGGAATACTAACTCGAGTTATAAAAGCCCTCCGCCTAGCGGCGTCGGGCTTCTAACACTCTCGTTAGTAATTCCGTACTTACCTCCCTTGATGCACAATGTACTGTAATGACGTACTGACATTTCTATTACTCCCTAGGGAATTTGACTATTCTATTACTCCCGCTGCGCGCGCAATCAATGGCGCGCTTAGACAGCAAGTGTGATGAAAATTATATTATAATACTTTTTCCTTCGGGTTTTCTTCGAAACGTTCGACTTCAGTAACCGTCGCATTGAAACTAATTTGCAAACAGACAGATTTGGATGTTTCCGTAAATGTTACAATTACATTGTGATCAGGAGTGTTACAGGTAGCATTATCGCTCGTTCGGGCTCCGCACTCGCAAGTCTCGTATTCTGTGCACCGTCGTGGTCGTGTCATACGAGCCGGTCGGGCCACAGCGGGTGTCAGACCGACGTCTCGGAGTTGAGTCGCAGCACGAACCGGTTGCTCTTGGGGTCCACCACCTCCTCCGACAGGTGGAACTTGGGCAGCTCCTGGATGGTGCAGATTAGGGAGATGTCACCTGGAAATGTCAGATATAACCGACTGTTATACATTGTTTTTTTTATTCTTACAAGAGCAGTAATCCATATTATAAACATTCTAAGACATTTTGGGAAACGTGGTGGATCTTGCTCAAAAAATTAAAAAGTTTAAGCAATTATTATAGTACTGATAGTTCCCTTATACCATTTCCCCTCTTAGGGCTGATTCAGACTATTTCAAGCGACACTGATATTTTTTAATATGTAGATAAAGTCTTGAATCATTTCACAATGAAAGGGATCGCTGCGTCGCTGCCGGCCGGACGGTACTGCCGGTCTAGCCGCTAGGTGTCAGGTGCGGCACTCACGAACAAGGACAGAACTGCCGGTCTAGCTAGGTGTGGCACTCACCCTGCCGCAGCCGGAACTGGCGGTCGGGCAGGTCCCCGGCCACGAGCGCCCAGCGCTGCGTGCGGCGCGCCTCGGCGGCGGCGGCGAGCACGGGCGCCTCCACGAGGAAGGGCTCGAGGAAGGCTCGGGGGGCGGCGTCGACGGCGAGGCAGCGCGCGAGGTGCGCTAGGACGGCGTCTGCGGAGTGCCGCGGCTGTTGGCGGGTCGCGCGTAGGTACTTCTGTAGGGCGCGCGCTGGGGAACGCATTAGTAGATGGTTACACTAGACCTGGGTGCTTAGCCAAGTTGCCAATCGCTAGCGCTTCATCGTTAATCGCAGCTAACTGTCTTTGTCGCACTAATATGAAAGACTGCCAGAGAGGGAAAACTACGTTACGCTACTAAGCGCTAGCGATTGGCATCTTGGCTAAGCACCCTGACATCGGTCGGTTTTCTTTCATTCCATGTTCACACAGCTTATTTTAAAACCTTATTAGATTCCAATATACGTCAAAAAGTCTTGCCATTAAATAATACATTACGACACAAGTGCGACATACATGAAATTCGAAACGAGTGGCGATGTTTTAAAACACGACCGATAGGGAGTGTTTTAAATCGACACGAGTTACGAGTTTCGTTTTTGCACGTATCTCGTACGACGTTTTTAGTTCAGATGGCCCTCCGAAGTTTTAAACCTGACGTAAAATGACACGCTTCTCGCACTAAAGCGAGGGGCCGCACATAGTGTGCCACTAAGAGGGATAGACATAGTCACAGACTACTAAGAAGATACTACGTATAGTGACGTATGAATTCAACGCATTTGTCTGGCACTTAGACTTAGCATCTAAGTGCCACACACACAAAAAATAGTGGCACAGTGATAAGGACGGACGATTATCGTTCCTTTTCACTTCCACTAGTAAAAAGTTTCATAAGACCATCCCTTTCGTTCTTGCTATTATTATGACGTTGTCAAATCCATATCCATATTCTATATCCATGCACTAAAGCCTTTTTAAAAAATACACCATCTGTACTAAAAATAAAATATTAGATGGATAAATAAATTTTCACTTCTGTAAATGTAATAGACGGCTGCTTATTTTATTTATAATATTAATGGCAATATTTAATTTTACGTCTTAAATAAACAATCTCATTTAAATACTCGTCGCAAAAGAAGATATTTGTTTTATAGCAGAAAAGTTTAAATTACGATGGCAATAACTCAGGGTTTAACAACATTTGGTCTCAATTAATATGTTCATAATGTGTGATTACCTGGCCTACTACCGCGAAAATCGAAATACATAAATTTCGAGGATTTTTCTGTCAATTCAACGAAGGCGTCATTATTAGAGTGAAATGCCGACTCTACACGTCTGCGGATGAGTCCACATTTAATAATATTGCTACGACTAAATGTTAGTGTAGCTATAAGAAAGTAAATTTTTTACTTTACTCTTTAACCCAGAAAATGTTACCACTGTATTTACTTTTGTTGTTCTGTAATGTGTGCTTTATGTGAATAAAAATCTATTCTATTCTATTCTATTTATGCACAAGCCCTAAGCTAGCAAATGAACTGTCAACCTTATAAAGTCACCTTGTAGCAGAGATACTATAGGGTATAGTCGCCATCAGATATATCGTAACGTCCGGAGTGCTCAAACATATCTGAACATGCCTCTATCGTTATGGCAATAAGGGCCTGTTCAGATATTTTTTAACGCTCCTGACGCTACGATTTATCTGATGGCGACTGTACCAAGCGCTAATGGCCACGTATTCCTTGTTACCGAGTATTCATTCTACATCACTATAAATCCATCTACCCAAGTGTACCTAATTGTTTAATGATAATTTATCTCCGTAGTTGGGTACATACGCATAGCTGCCAAGGTGGTCAGAAACATCACCAAATGGCGACATTTTAAAATCGTTACGGTACAGTCACATCTGCCCCCAATTTCACCACATTGACAAGTCCTACAATTGTAAATTTACTGTTTCTCCAATCTGGGGCGTCTATAGGGTATAGTTACCTACCGTTTACGATCGGAAGGGCCGTGCGTTCGTTTGCCACCAACATAAAATGTAGTGCAGGAACTTTAATAAATCAGCAGTAATTAACTAGTATTTGTGAAGCAAAATTACAATTGTCACAAAAAACATGACAATTATAGCGAAATCCCGACATATGCCGAACCTCATGTCAAGATTGAATGAGAATTGTACTAAACCTTGCGACAATTGTCACGGGTCTCGGAAAATAAAAAGTAGTTTATTAACGATTTAATAACGTTATCAGTAATCATTTTATGTTGGTGGCAAATAAGCACATGGACCGTCCGATAGTAAGCGGTAGCCGTAGCCTACGGAGGCCGGTGACGTCAGTAAAAGTGATATTTTACAATTGTCACACTTGTAATTATGGTGAAATAGGCCACTGATAATATCGGTACAAATGTCATGCCAAAATTTAGGTAGACAACCTTATTACTTCGACATTAATACATATACAGGAAGATTTCTTATTCACCGGCCTTTTAGAGGGTTAATTCTGAGGTCAATTGACGAACTTTAACCTCAGAATTATTTTAGCCAGTGAATAAAAAATCATTCTGTAGTGTATACATATTTTTACGTGTCATTTGTATCCGTATGATTGATAATAAAACTAATATTAATAAATAATTGTTATCCAATTTCAATCAAAGTCTGTGATATATGACTGGTTGTTACCTTTGTAATATGTTTTTGTTGATATAAGGATGTAAATAAAATACAATTTCAAAAATCACTTTATATATTTAATAAAAATACAAAAGTGTACAATTGTCTTACAATGACGTATCAAATCTTTGTGCTATTCAGGCAAACTTTTGTGCTATGAGATTCTGCTTGAGTATTTACTACATACAATACTTTCATTCATACATACATACAAATAAAAAATATATAATTTTACCTTCAAAGACATGCATTACACTTACACAACTTGGTTTATCAGTTTTCAATTATTGTGATACATATGTTTGAAACCTAAATAAATTTCTCTACATTTCTTTTATTTCTTGTCTTTGAGTAAAAAGTTTTGTAAGTAATACTCATACATACTTTAATTTTCAATAGTACTGAACATCGTATTTTTCTATTTCCTAAATAAATAACGCCTGTGAAACATTGTGTTTGTCTCTCACTCTAGCCGCACGTTTTAGTGCGAGTGAAAGAGACGGACCAAAATGTTGTTAAATGTAAAAATATTCGAAAAAGTCAGCAATAAGTTACGTTAAATTTAGTGAGAGCCTAATTATAATTTATAATATTGTTATTTTGTGTTTCATTATTCCTAATTTATTAAAACTCACGTTCAATAGTATTTTACCTCATTATATAATAAAGCAGGCACAAGCAATATACATAAGGCTGCAACTTGAGCATGTCCGTAACGATATTTATTTATTTTATTAAAATATTTAAAAACACGAGTTTCGAATGATTCACCCTCGTTTGAAATTTCACTGAAAAACAAGTGAGGTTGAAACATTTACATATTTTTTGAGAGTCAATTGAACATTGGAAATCACTGATTTGACCGACACAATGTCACAACCAATAACCATCAAATATATAAGTTTAAGGGTTGATTTTTCAATCGCCAGATAAACTTATTCGGTAGTTAAAATTATAACTATCCTTTTCTAAAGTCATCAGTCAAAACAGGATAGAGCTGGCGTTTATCTGACAGATACTGTTAACTGGCAATTGAAAAATCAGTCCTAAGATGTTATACCCATTCGACAAAAAAATAAAATGAGAACCTCCTCCTTTTTTTCAAGTCGGTTAAAAATAACATTTCAATAGAAGACTTTTGGTTCTAAGCGTTTATGTTGTCTCCCAAAATAATGAGTCCCCTGACAACCAACGACATGCATTGTTCAATTGCCAAAAAGTGAGAAACATGCTTTAAATTATTGATTATAATTATACCAATTGTTTATGATATGTTAAAAACTACCAAGCAATCTTTGGTGTCCATACACTTGGAATTGCACTTTATATAATTTAGCAGTTTACTTTATTTCCTATTCCACGCACAACCATTTTCAGTAGAAATGTATAAAAAGCAGTCTTTGCATCGAGTACTAGCCGCGATTCATTTCATACCAACATTCCTTCTCACACTAAACTTAAAAAAGAAAAAACCTAAAAATACTTCCAATTTATAGTAATATGTCCAATATGTTAGTTGTCATTGTATGTATCTGAATTATTTTCTAAAATCTTGGAACGTATGCATGCAGTCTTGTTTAAAATTCCTATTTTGAATCCGTTTGCTTTTTATTTCTTTACAATTGTACATATAAGGTATCAAAATAAAAAAACATTGTCACACATCAAAAAACCCTAAAGTGGCCCGGGGCATAGTTCCCAGAACGCTCGCCGCATTGCCTCTTTGTATGGCTAAACTGAGCCTCTGGGCGAAGTACGACCCTGCCCGTAGGTCACCAGACACACCGATCAGTTTTTTTGAAATTTCATTCACGAGTTTCTTTGTGTCTGATGACCAGGGCCCGAGGGTTTCAACCGCAAGTGCCATAAATATGTAATTGTTTTTTAAAAAAGCATATTTACGGCACTTGACAGTTTGGGCGTCTTCGGCGGCAGACCCCTGCTTCCTTGCAGAGCGCTGGACATGGGATGGGGCCAGCGTATCCACACAGGTCACATCCCATGCCAAAGGCCGCCCGAAGTACCAAGGCACAAGAGATACGCCGTCTGGTCGTTTGCCGTCTGCCGCTGACAGACCTACGGGTTCCAAGGTCGCTGGTATGGAGGCGGAGCCGAGCGCCCTACGAATGAGGTCATTGAGTGAAGCGTGTCTAAACATTCGACCAGCACTCGACTGGCAGTGTAGTCCGTGTCGACCGAGGGGGTCTACTGAACCTCCGCAACGGCAGCAGGGGTGCGGTTCACAAATTTTGAGCCCAAGCCGGAGACATATAGCCACACGCAAAGCAGGCGGATCCAAAAGACATCCAGTGTTTTGTGAAGGCAAAGCGTGTAGCCAATGTCCCGACTCGGGTTCAGATATAGCCAGGAGACGGGCTCGTTCCGTAGGATTATGAGAGTGAGTTTCTAATAGTGATTTGTGAACGATTTTGACTTTTATTTGATCCCAGGCGGCTTGGCTGGATTTTTCTGAAGGCGAACTCTGACCAGGATTACTGGTTTCCCAACTTGACTCAGCATCTGCTAAGCATGTCACTGCCACACCAGCGGGATCGGTAACATTGAGAATGCCACTGGTGAGCGCGACGGTGCTGTGAACTGAAGAGATAAAAGCAGGAAGAGCCAGATCGGTCGTGGAGCGAATGCCTAAACCGCCATATTTGATTGGCAGGGTGGCCTGGGACCAGCTTTCCGAATTAAGGGAAATATTTAAAATTTTGCAAAGAGTTTCTTTCAATACGTTATCTATGGATAATGTAAGATCGGGGAATTTCCAAACAGGGCTGCAGCGTAAGATGTACAAGAATTTTGAATCCTGTTTATATAAACTATACAGGTTGTACACGGTGTAATATAAGGAAACCGAATAACTTTACTTTAACAGCGTATTCCTGAGGTCGTAAGAATCAAATAATGTTACATGAACCCACATCGTAATATGATTTTTTCGTTCTTTTCAATACAAATTATTTTTTCCTATGTGTGAAAAGAAAACATCAAAAACTAACAAAGTTTCGTCAATTTTTGCTTCTTACCACCTCGAGATTATGCTGTTATTCGGGTTTTCTCATGATACATGTTTATGATTTTTTCAACACACTTGCTCGTAACGTAGGTATTATTGAACCGCTATTAGGCTCATAATCCAAGATATTGAACACGCGTGCTTTTTCATTACGTTATTGTTCTAGTGCGGTAATAACATAACCCGACCAAGTATGTTTGCAAACATTTCCAAGTATTATGTCATGTAGATGAAGCATTCGAATTTAGTCAGGTTATGTTTATTTTTTAAATTGACCAAAGAGTTGACATGTGGCAGAAATAGCGGAATCCAGAATATTATTACAAAATACTACAAATTTTCGTAAATAAATAAATAAAATATTTAAATTGTGCATCCAAATTATCAAGTAATTATATTAAATGTAAAGTTATCGTATTTTTATTTTATGATAATCGTTAATGATTCTAAGTTTTTTTTTAATATTGGCTGTTTGTCGATAGGATTGCTGTCTTACAAATTAGCGCGTTTAAAAATTTGCGCGCGCCGTTTTCAAGTTACCATTGTATTTTTTATTCGGAGTGGAGTAAATTTAAAATGTTTGTTGCGTTTATTTTGTTGTGTTTACTGTTATTACTTTTATGTGAATTGTGAACTTCAAGTAATGAACAAGAAAAAAATAAAAAGGTTAAACGTAACTTTGGGATGGTACCTAAGTAAGTAGTAGGTAATTACCTAGCAACGAAGGTTAGTAAAAGTGTTACTAAAAGTCGGTTATTCCTCGCAAGTGTGTTGAAAAACGTCGTATAAAACTCGTGTGCATTGATCATTATACTCTCTGCTATCTTATGCGCGCTCGCTTGCAGCTCGCGCGCACAATATCGCCTCGAGTATAATGATCAACTTAGCACACTTGTATCATAATGTACTAATAATATGTAAGCGTAAACGCGGGTTGCAATAGCAGATTCTTTCTCCAAATAAATAGCTTATATGTAGGTGCTATACCTATGATATGGTAAACTAAACCTATCCTATACATTACAAAAATACTAAAATCCTTCCAGTCTTTGTATAGTCAAGCGGATTATTTCAGATCTATGGATTAATTATTCTCATTGTCTATTATTTTTGAAGGCACCACTTCGTAAAAAGTTTGTCTTATTCCGTGTTGATATTTTATTTTATAAATGTTACATTTAGCAGTCTTGGTAAAATTGTGTTGCATTTTTCTACATGTACAAGTAAAACAAAGTAGCGACGCGCGTATTGGCAAAATGGGAACTATAAAAAATTCTGAGTATAATCGTGCTATTTCCAGCTTGTAATAATATGAACAATTAATACAAATGTTGGGTGAAATATAAATAATGGTAAAACTTAGGCCTTATTAATGTGATGGATCATATTTTGTGGAACAACCTCACATCACATCACATCATCAGCCTATGTTAGTCCACTGCTGGACGTAGGCCTCTCCTATTAACTATGCGTATAGACGCATTAGGAGGTAAATGCCCATAATCGCCACGCTGGGCAAGCGGATTGGCGATCGCAGTAATGTGTCTACTATGATGTCGCTGCTGCCCATCATCAATCTTGTAGAATGGTCAGTGACACTTTAATCCCTTAGTCTACTCTTACGACACCCGCAGGGAGGAGTTGGGGTGGTGACAAATGTATTCTTACTGCCGTCACCACATGGCACGGGGAACAACCTCAAATTGTTTTAAATATATTTTTTGAGTCGTATACAGGGTGTAATCGATAAGTGTTTACAGGCCATAATTCCGTAAATATGAGAGATATCAGAAAACTTTTAACTGATATCGAAAGTACGTTACCCAACGAGTAAAATTACACAAATAACTTTTTTGAAATAAAATCAGAAATATCCCAAATATTTAGTTCAAACCCTTCCATAGATTTAGTAGGTAACCGTTCATTCAAAGATAACAAACTTTTAATTTAAGAATAAATGTTAGATGAATTATTTAATAAACGGTAGAATTATTATTTTATTGCAATGTATTCGTACAAATAACGAATCTCTAACAGTTTTATCTCTTACGACACCCGACATTCTTTAAGGCTGTAAGTCGTCATACTAAATGTATGGAAGCGTTTTAACTTAGTATTTTTAATACTACTTCATCTATTTAGAAAACGTTATTAGTATAATTTTACTCGTTGGGTAAATTACTTTCGATATCACTTAAAAGTTTTCTGATATCTCTCATATTTACGGAATTATGGCCTGTAAACACTTATCGATTACACCCTGTATATTTTTTAAGTAGTAACACTACTATTTATTTTATGGATCGCTAAAGGTTAAGATGAACAATTATGATGACTGTTAACATAGTGTTTAATGAATATTTGTGCAAATATATGTATTAACGCTTGTTGGACTATTCCTTTCATCATGTTTTGATTTATGAGATTCGACGGTAGTATCTTAGTTGATATTTAATCTAGATTAAGTATCCTAATGATAATTTTCTAATATTCTTACTAAGTAACAAACAAAAGGCAAACAATCACTGGAATCATAAAATCTACGCTAATTACAAAGTAAATTTTGTGCATAATCTTACACTAATCTACACTAAAAAATATGACACAAAAATGTACATATCATTGTGGAACAACGAAATTAATTTATGTTTACATATAAATGCATCCAGTTACAAAATGGCGTCTAAAATTTGCCCCATGGCGTTTAGAATATACTACATTTGAAGCATTTATGTATCATTGTTATAAGATACATAAAATAAGTAATAAAATAATGATTTTCCATTTATTCAAAGTACATTATTTTCTATGTATTTATATCGGGTATGATTGCATATCGTTGTTACATGTATTTGATATGAACAATTACTAAGCATTGTACCTATCTGTCACTTTTTAATTTACATGATATTTGTGTAGACGTGCCTCTTATTCATAATCGTCTCCTAACTTAGCAAGCCGCTAAGTATTGTTTGTCCTTTGCGGTCTTTTCAATGTATATAAGTTGAAAGGGGTAAACAATATTAAACTTAGCGGTTATGAAAAAGGAGGATAATATAGTACATTGTGTATTAAGGGCGGTAAAAAAGAAATTGTTAAATATATATAGAATTGTATATATAAAATAATTCTTGTACCGCCCGTGGCACATACAATGTTTTTCATCACACCTGTGACGCAAAAAAAGTAAATAATAGTACATTGTGCATCAAGGGAGGTAAGTGCGGAATTACTAACGAGAGTGTTAGAAGCCCGACGCCGTTAGGCGGAGGGCTTTTATGACTCGAGTTAGTATTCCGCTTACCGACCGTGATGCATACAATGTTTTTCATCACACTTGCCAACCAAAACATAAGTTTTAAGATATAATATTATTAAATGACGTACTGACATTTTTATTACTCCCTAGGGAATTTCACTTTTCTATTACTCCCGCTACGCGCGCAAGCAATAGCGCGCTTAGACAGCAAGTGTGATGAAAAACTATATATTTTCACAAAACTACTCTAAAATCATTTCTCAAAATCAGAGATGACTTAAATTCATCATTTTTATAAATGGAATTTCGGCGCGGCGCGCGCCGCTCCACGCTAGTGCGACGTAATGTCCTATGAAAATCCATTATTGCCCATGGGCATAATACAGCTCATTACGTTCCAGTATGCCTGCGTGTAATAACACGTTTTACGAGCAGGTGTGATGAAATAGTACATTGTGCATCAAGGGAGGTAAGTACGGAATTACTAACGAGAGTGTTAGAAGCCCGACGCCGTTAGGCGGAGGGCTTTTATGACTCGAGTTAGTATTCCGCTTACCGACCGTGATGCATACAATGTTTTTCATCACACTTGCCGACAAAAAAATAAGTTTTAAGACATAATGTTATTTTCATCACACTTGCTGTCTAAGCGCGCCATTGCTTGCGCGCGTAGCGGGAGTAATAGAAAAGTGAAATTCCCTAGGGAGTAATAGAAATGTCAGTACGTCATTTAATAATATTATGTCTTAAAATTATTTTTTTGCTTGGCAAGTGTGATGAAAAACATTGTATGCATCACGGTCGGTAAGCGGAATACTAACTCGAGTTATAAAAGCCCTCCGCCTAGCGGCGTCTGGCTTCTAACACTCTCGTTAGTAATTCCGTACTTACCTCCCTTGATGCACAATGTACTATTTCATCACACTTGCTGTCTAAGCGCGCCATTGCTTGCGCGCGTAGCGGGAGTAATAGAAAAGTGAAATTCCCTAGGGAGTAATAGAAATGTCAGTACGTCATTTAATAATATTATGTCTTAAAATTATTTTTTTGCTTGGCAAGTGTGATGAAAAACATTGTATGCATCACGGTCGATAAGCGGAATACTAACTCGAGTTATAAAAGCCCTCCGCCTAGCGGCGTCGGGCTTCTAACACTCTCGTTAGTAATTCCGTACTTACCTCCCTTGATGCACAATGTACTGTAATGACGTACTGACATTTCTATTACTCCCTAGGGAATTTGACTATTCTATTACTCCCGCTGCGCGCGCAATCAATGGCGCGCTTAGACAGCAAGTGTGATGAAAATTATATTATAATACTTTTTCCTTCGGGTTTTCTTCGAAACGTTCGACTTCAGTAACCGTCGCATTGAAACTAATTTGCAAACAGACAGATTTGGATGTTTCCGTAAATGTTACAATTACATTGTGATCAGGAGTGTTACAGGTAGCATTATCGCTCGTTCGGGCTCCGCACTCGCAAGTCTCGTATTCTGTGCACCGTCGTGGTCGTGTCATACGAGCCGGTCGGGCCACAGCGGGTGTCAGACCGACGTCTCGGAGTTGAGTCGCAGCACGAACCGGTTGCTCTTGGGGTCCACCACCTCCTCCGACAGGTGGAACTTGGGCAGCTCCTGGATGGTGCAGATTAGGGAGATGTCACCTGGAAATGTCAGATATAACCGACTGTTATACATTGTTTTTTTTATTCTTACAAGAGCAGTAATCCATATTATAAACATTCTAAGACATTTTGGGAAACGTGGTGGATCTTGCTCAAAAAATTAAAAAGTTTAAGCAATTATTATAGTACTGATAGTTCCCTTATACCATTTCCCCTCTTAGGGCTGATTCAGACTATTTCAAGCGACACTGATATTTTTTAATATGTAGATAAAGTCTTGAATCATTTCACAATGAAAGGGATCGCTGCGTCGCTGCCGGCCGGACGGTACTGCCGGTCTAGCCGCTAGGTGTCAGGTGCGGCACTCACGAACAAGGACAGAACTGCCGGTCTAGCTAGGTGTGGCACTCACCCTGCCGCAGCCGGAACTGGCGGTCGGGCAGGTCCCCGGCCACGAGCGCCCAGCGCTGCGTGCGGCGCGCCTCGGCGGCGGCGGCGAGCACGGGCGCCTCCACGAGGAAGGGCTCGAGGAAGGCTCGGGGGGCGGCGTCGACGGCGAGGCAGCGCGCGAGGTGCGCTAGGACGGCGTCTGCGGAGTGCCGCGGCTGTTGGCGGGTCGCGCGTAGGTACTTCTGTAGGGCGCGCGCTGGGGAACGCATTAGTAGATGGTTACACTAGACCTGGGTGCTTAGCCAAGTTGCCAATCGCTAGCGCTTCATCGTTAATCGCAGCTAACTGTCTTTGTCGCACTAATATGAAAGACTGCCAGAGAGGGAAAACTACGTTACGCTACTAAGCGCTAGCGATTGGCATCTTGGCTAAGCACCCTGACATCGGTCGGTTTTCTTTCATTCCATGTTCACACAGCTTATTTTAAAACCTTATTAGATTCCAATATACGTCAAAAAGTCTTGCCATTAAATAATACATTACGACACAAGTGCGACATACATGAAATTCGAAACGAGTGGCGATGTTTTAAAACACGACCGATAGGGAGTGTTTTAAATCGACACGAGTTACGAGTTTCGTTTTTGCACGTATCTCGTACGACGTTTTTAGTTCAGATGGCCCTCCGAAGTTTTAAACCTGACGTAAAATGACACGCTTCTCGCACTAAAGCGAGGGGCCGCACATAGTGTGCCACTAAGAGGGATAGACATAGTCACAGACTACTAAGAAGATACTACGTATAGTGACGTATGAATTCAACGCATTTGTCTGGCACTTAGACTTAGCATCTAAGTGCCACACACACAAAAAATAGTGGCACAGTGATAAGGACGGACGATTATCGTTCCTTTTCACTTCCACTAGTAAAAAGTTTCATAAGACCATCCCTTTCGTTCTTGCTATTATTATGACGTTGTCAAATCCATATCCATATTCTATATCCATGCACTAAAGCCTTTTTAAAAAATACACCATCTGTACTAAAAATAAAATATTAGATGGATAAATAAATTTTCACTTCTGTAAATGTAATAGACGGCTGCTTATTTTATTTATAATATTAATGGCAATATTTAATTTTACGTCTTAAATAAACAATCTCATTTAAATACTCGTCGCAAAAGAAGATATTTGTTTTATAGCAGAAAAGTTTAAATTACGATGGCAATAACTCAGGGTTTAACAACATTTGGTCTCAATTAATATGTTCATAATGTGTGATTACCTGGCCTACTACCGCGAAAATCGAAATACATAAATTTCGAGGATTTTTCTGTCAATTCAACGAAGGCGTCATTATTAGAGTGAAATGCCGACTCTACACGTCTGCGGATGAGTCCACATTTAATAATATTGCTACGACTAAATGTTAGTGTAGCTATAAGAAAGTAAATTTTTTACTTTACTCTTTAACCCAGAAAATGTTACCACTGTATTTACTTTTGTTGTTCTGTAATGTGTGCTTTATGTGAATAAAAATCTATTCTATTCTATTCTATTTATGCACAAGCCCTAAGCTAGCAAATGAACTGTCAACCTTATAAAGTCACCTTGTAGCAGAGATACTATAGGGTATAGTCGCCATCAGATATATCGTAACGTCCGGAGTGCTCAAACATATCTGAACATGCCTCTATCGTTATGGCAATAAGGGCCTGTTCAGATATTTTTTAACGCTCCTGACGCTACGATTTATCTGATGGCGACTGTACCAAGCGCTAATGGCCACGTATTCCTTGTTACCGAGTATTCATTCTACATCACTATAAATCCATCTACCCAAGTGTACCTAATTGTTTAATGATAATTTATCTCCGTAGTTGGGTACATACGCATAGCTGCCAAGGTGGTCAGAAACATCACCAAATGGCGACATTTTAAAATCGTTACGGTACAGTCACATCTGCCCCCAATTTCACCACATTGACAAGTCCTACAATTGTAAATTTACTGTTTCTCCAATCTGGGGCGTCTATAGGGTATAGTTACCTACCGTTTACGATCGGAAGGGCCGTGCGTTCGTTTGCCACCAACATAAAATGTAGTGCAGGAACTTTAATAAATCAGCAGTAATTAACTAGTATTTGTGAAGCAAAATTACAATTGTCACAAAAAACATGACAATTATAGCGAAATCCCGACATATGCCGAACCTCATGTCAAGATTGAATGAGAATTGTACTAAACCTTGCGACAATTGTCACGGGTCTCGGAAAATAAAAAGTAGTTTATTAACGATTTAATAACGTTATCAGTAATCATTTTATGTTGGTGGCAAATAAGCACATGGACCGTCCGATAGTAAGCGGTAGCCGTAGCCTACGGAGGCCGGTGACGTCAGTAAAAGTGATATTTTACAATTGTCACACTTGTAATTATGGTGAAATAGGCCACTGATAATATCGGTACAAATGTCATGCCAAAATTTAGGTAGACAACCTTATTACTTCGACATTAATACATATACAGGAAGATTTCTTATTCACCGGCCTTTTAGAGGGTTAATTCTGAGGTCAATTGACGAACTTTAACCTCAGAATTATTTTAGCCAGTGAATAAAAAATCATTCTGTAGTGTATACATATTTTTACGTGTCATTTGTATCCGTATGATTGATAATAAAACTAATATTAATAAATAATTGTTATCCAATTTCAATCAAAGTCTGTGATATATGACTGGTTGTTACCTTTGTAATATGTTTTTGTTGATATAAGGATGTAAATAAAATACAATTTCAAAAATCACTTTATATATTTAATAAAAATACAAAAGTGTACAATTGTCTTACAATGACGTATCAAATCTTTGTGCTATTCAGGCAAACTTTTGTGCTATGAGATTCTGCTTGAGTATTTACTACATACAATACTTTCATTCATACATACATACAAATAAAAAATATATAATTTTACCTTCAAAGACATGCATTACACTTACACAACTTGGTTTATCAGTTTTCAATTATTGTGATACATATGTTTGAAACCTAAATAAATTTCTCTACATTTCTTTTATTTCTTGTCTTTGAGTAAAAAGTTTTGTAAGTAATACTCATACATACTTTAATTTTCAATAGTACTGAACATCGTATTTTTCTATTTCCTAAATAAATAACGCCTGTGAAACATTGTGTTTGTCTCTCACTCTAGCCGCACGTTTTAGTGCGAGTGAAAGAGACGGACCAAAATGTTGTTAAATGTAAAAAATATTCGAAAAAGTCAGCAATAAGTTACGTTAAATTTAGTGAGAGCCTAATTATAATTTATAATATTGTTATTTTGTGTTTCATTATTCCTAATTTATTAAAACTCACGTTCAATAGTATTTTACCTCATTATATAATAAAGCAGGCACAAGCAATATACATAAGGCTGCAACTTGAGCATGTCCGTAACGATATTTATTTATTTTATTAAAATATTTAAAAACACGAGTTTCGAATGATTCACCCTCGTTTGAAATTTCACTGAAAAACAAGTGAGGTTGAAACATTTACATATTTTTTGAGAGTCAATTGAACATTGGAAATCACTGATTTGACCGACACAATGTCACAACCAATAACCATCAAATATATAAGTTTAAGGGTTGATTTTTCAATCGCCAGATAAACTTATTCGGTAGTTAAAATTATAACTATCCTTTTCTAAAGTCATCAGTCAAAACAGGATAGAGCTGGCGTTTATCTGACAGATACTGTTAACTGGCAATTGAAAAATCAGTCCTAAGATGTTATACCCATTCGACAAAAAAATAAAATGAGAACCTCCTCCTTTTTTTCAAGTCGGTTAAAAATAACATTTCAATAGAAGACTTTTGGTTCTAAGCGTTTATGTTGTCTCCCAAAATAATGAGTCCCCTGACAACCAACGACATGCATTGTTCAATTGCCAAAAAGTGAGAAACATGCTTTAAATTATTGATTATAATTATACCAATTGTTTATGATATGTTAAAAACTACCAAGCAATCTTTGGTGTCCATACACTTGGAATTGCACTTTATATAATTTAGCAGTTTACTTTATTTCCTATTCCACGCACAACCATTTTCAGTAGAAATGTATAAAAAGCAGTCTTTGCATCGAGTACTAGCCGCGATTCATTTCATACCAACATTCCTTCTCACACTAAACTTAAAAAAGAAAAAACCTAAAAATACTTCCAATTTATAGTAATATGTCCAATATGTTAGTTGTCATTGTATGTATCTGAATTATTTTCTAAAATCTTGGAACGTATGCATGCAGTCTTGTTTAAAATTCCTATTTTGAATCCGTTTGCTTTTTATTTCTTTACAATTGTACATATAAGGTATCAAAATAAAAAAACATTGTCACACATCAAAAAACCCTAAAGTGGCCCGGGGCATAGTTCCCAGAACGCTCGCCGCATTGCCTCTTTGTATGGCTAAACTGAGCCTCTGGGCGAAGTACGACCCTGCCCGTAGGTCACCAGACACACCGATCAGTTTTTTTGAAATTTCATTCACGAGTTTCTTTGTGTCTGATGACCAGGGCCCGAGGGTTTCAACCGCAAGTGCCATAAATATGTAATTGTTTTTTAAAAAAGCATATTTACGGCACTTGACAGTTTGGGCGTCTTCGGCGGCAGACCCCTGCTTCCTTGCAGAGCGCTGGACATGGGATGGGGCCAGCGTATCCACACAGGTCACATCCCATGCCAAAGGCCGCCCGAAGTACCAAGGCACAAGAGATACGCCGTCTGGTCGTTTGCCGTCTGCCGCTGACAGACCTACGGGTTCCAAGGTCGCTGGTATGGAGGCGGAGCCGAGCGCCCTACGAATGAGGTCATTGAGTGAAGCGTGTCTAAACATTCGACCAGCACTCGACTGGCAGTGTAGTCCGTGTCGACCGAGGGGGTCTACTGAACCTCCGCAACGGCAGCAGGGGTGCGGTTCACAAATTTTGAGCCCAAGCCGGAGACATATAGCCACACGCAAAGCAGGCGGATCCAAAAGACATCCAGTGTTTTGTGAAGGCAAAGCGTGTAGCCAATGTCCCGACTCGGGTTCAGATATAGCCAGGAGACGGGCTCGTTCCGTAGGATTATGAGAGTGAGTTTCTAATAGTGATTTGTGAACGATTTTGACTTTTATTTGATCCCAGGCGGCTTGGCTGGATTTTTCTGAAGGCGAACTCTGACCAGGATTACTGGTTTCCCAACTTGACTCAGCATCTGCTAAGCATGTCACTGCCACACCAGCGGGATCGGTAACATTGAGAATGCCACTGGTGAGCGCGACGGTGCTGTGAACTGAAGAGATAAAAGCAGGAAGAGCCAGATCGGTCGTGGAGCGAATGCCTAAACCGCCATATTTGATTGGCAGGGTGGCCTGGGACCAGCTTTCCGAATTAAGGGAAATATTTAAAATTTTGCAAAGAGTTTCTTTCAATACGTTATCTATGGATAATGTAAGATCGGGGAATTTCCAAACAGGGCTGCAGCGTAAGATGTACAAGAATTTTGAATCCTGTTTATATAAACTATACAGGTTGTACACGGTGTAATATAAGGAAACCGAATAACTTTACTTTAACAGCGTATTCCTG
>JALPQI010016503.1:0-27802 GCA_025490895.1 Thaumatotibia leucotreta
AAACGGAGCCCTACCTGCACCTGCGGTACGCCGGCACGGACTGTGCCCTGATGGTCGCACCCGTGCCGGCCACGGGCAAGCCTGCCCCCAGCCATGGCGACTTTTACACCGCTTTCGTCACCAGGTAGGCTATTTATTTTAGTTCAAAATGTGACTAGGGCTTCTACGACGCTACAGCTTTCGTCACTAGGTGAGCAATTTCTTGTTTTAGTCCGAAATGTTACTTTAGGGCTTCTTCGACGCTACAGCTTTCGTCACTAGGTGAGCAATTTCTTGTTTTAGTCCGAAATGTTACTTTAGGGCTTCTTCGACGCTACAGCTTTCGTCAGCAGGTAGGCAATTTATTTTAGCCCAAAATGTGACTTCAGGGCTTAACGACGCCACCGCTTTCTTCACTATTTTTTTTTTATGTGACGAAGGTAGACAACTGAGCTCTCAGCCCACCTGATGGAAAGCAGGAACTAAGGCCCAGTGATCAAAATATCGCCTAAGCGCTGCCTACCCTGAGGACTTAGATGGATTACCTCTATGTCAGTAATTACACCGGCTATCTTACCCCCAAACCGAAACACAGTGCAAACACTGCTATTTAGCGGCAGGTTAACGGGTAAGACGGTGGTAGCTATGGGCAAATCCTGCACGAGGTCCTACCGTCGAGAAATGGTGCACTAGGTGGGCAATTAAACATTTTAATCCAAAATGTGCCGAAGGCTGTATTCAAACGGAGCCCTACCTGCACCTGCGGTATTCGGGCACGGACTGTGCCCTGATGGTCGCACCCGTGCCGGCCACGGGCAAGCCTGCCCCCAGCCATGGCGACTTTTACACCGCTTTCGTCACCAGGTAGGCTATTTATTTTAGCCCAAAATGTGACTTCAGGTCTAACCCTGAAACCAAATTATGTGACCCCCAGATTTTTACGATAAAGTGATTAATTGTCAATAAAACACTACAATTATCCAAAAAAAAAAGAAAAAAAAATCGGTGTTATAACATCTGGTCGGCGTAAGTGGGAACGGCGCCACCGCTTTATTTCTTCACGTTTTTATTTGTTTATGTGGCGAAGGTAGACAACTGAGCTCTCAGCCCACCTGATGGAAAGCAGGAATTAAGGCCTAAATCGCCTAAGCGCTGCCTACCCGTAGGACTTAGATGGATTGCCTCTATCTATGCCAGTAATTACACCGGCTATCTTACCCCCAAACCGAAACACAGTGCAAACACTGCTATTTAGCGGCAGGTTAACGGGTAAGACGGTGGTAGCTATCCGGGCGAATCCTGCACGAGGTCCTACCGTCGGCAAATGGTGCACTAGGTGGGCAATTAAACATTTTAATCCAAAATGTGCCGAAGGCTGTATTCAAACGGAGCCCTACCTACACCTGCGGTACGCGGGCACGGACTGTGCCCTGATGGTCGCACCCGTGCCGGCCACGGGCAAGCCTGCCCCCAGCCATGGCGACTTTTACACCGCTTTCGTCACCAGGTAGGCTGTTTATTTTAGCCCAAAATGTGACTTCAGGTCTAACCCAGATTAGGCTGAGACCAAATAATGTGACCCCCGGATTTTTTACGATAAAGTGATTAATTGTCAATAAAACACTACTCTCTCTCTCTCTCTCTCTTCCTGGCTATGTATCCCACAATAAAATACAATAAAACACTACAATTATCAAAAAAAAAAGAAAAAAAAATCGGTGTTGTAACACCTGGTCGGCGTAAGTGGGAACGGCGCCACCGCTTTCTTCACTATTTTATTTTTTTGTGTGACGAAGGTAGACAACTGAGCTCTCAGCCCACCTGATGGAAAGCAGGAACTAAGGCTCAGTGATCAAAAAATCGCCTAAGCGCTGCCTACCCTGAGAACTTAGATGGATTACCTCTATCTATGCCAGTAATTACACCGGCTATCTTACCCCCAAACCGAAACACAGTGCAAACACTGCTATTTAGCGGCAGGTTAACGGGTAAGACGGTGGTAGCTATGGGCGAATCCTGCATGAGGTCCTACCGTCGGCAAATGGTGCAGTAGGTGGGAAATTAAAGATTTTAATCCAAAATGTGCCGAAGGCTGTATTCAAACGGAGCCCTACCTACATCTGCGGTACGCGGGCACGGACTGTGCCCTGATGGTCGCACCCGTGCCGGCCACGGGCAAGCCTGCCCCCAGCCATGGCGACTTTTACACTGCTTTCGTCACCAGGTAGGCTATTTATTTTAGTCCAAAATGTGAATTTAGGGCTTCTTCGACGCGACTACTTTCGTCACCAGGTAGGCAATTTATTTTAGCCCAAAATGTTACTTTTTAGGGCTTCTTCGACGCGACTGCTTTCGTCACTAGGTAGGCAATTTTCTATTTTATTCCAAAATGCGACTTTATAGGGCTTCTTTGACGCTAGAGCTTTCGTCACTAGGTAGGCAATTTCCTATTTTAGTCCAAAATGTGACTTTAGGGCTTCTTCGACGCTGCCGCTTTCGTCACTAGGTAGGCAATTTATTTTAGTCCAAAATGTGACTTTAGGGCTTCTTCGACGCTACAGCTTTCGTCACTAGGTAGGCAATTTATTTCAGTCCAAAATGTGACTTTAGGGCTTCTTCGACGCTGCCGCTTTCATCACTAGGTGGTCAATTGATCATTTTAGCCCAAAATGTGACTTTAGGGCTTCTTCGACGCTACAGCTTTCGTCCCTAGGTGAGCAATTTCTTATTTTAGCCCAAATGTGACTTTTTAGGGCTTCTTCAATGCTGCCGCTTTCGTCACTAGGTGAGCAATTTCTAATTTTAGCCCAAAATGTGACTTTAGGGCTTCTTCGACGCTGCCACTTTCGTCACCAGGTAGGCAATTCCTTTTAGTCCAAAACGTGAGTTTAAGGTTTCTTCAACGCCACCGCTTTTACCACTAGGTGGGCAATTTCACATTTTAGCACAAAATGCGCGCATTCAAACGAATCTGTACCTACAACTGCGGTACGTACGCACAGACTGCGCGCTTATGGTAGGCATTGGGTAGGCAATTTCACATGTGAGTTAGTCTAAAATGAGACATTTTACTCCAATAATGTACCCCCTTATGCATAAACGACTCCAAACTTAGCAAGGCGATAAGTATTGTTCGTCCCTTTCGGTCTTATAGACATATTGTTAAGACCGAATGGGACAAAACGTATGGGCCTACTAAGTTAACCCCTCGTGTGTCGCAAATATTTTTTTCTAATAGTTTCCTCGTCACTGATCAGTGCTTAGACATGCGAAACGTTTATGAGAACGTTTACGAGACGTTTATGAATAAGGGGTTAGTTCTTACTGCCGATACCACGCGGCCTATAAACGTCTATTGTGAATACAATAAGGTTTTTTTGTTTCTCAGATACCAAAATGAGTTCGGGTTCACTCTCGCAGACAGAGACGTCATAGTGGACGATATTAGAGTAAGAGGCGTTGGCTTGAGCGAGGTAACTATATTTCAGCGTAGAATTATACCTAATGTAAAGAACGCCATTAATATTAAAGACGACATGGTCTTTAATATTAATGGCGTTCTTTACATTCATTGATTATTTACAAAATTAAAAATTGTGGAAAAAATTTAAAAAAATACCTCTCGTAAAATAGTTTTTTTTTTATTCTGATTTATTAAGTCCAAATATTTTATACTCGAAGAAACTATTTTAGTACTACTATTGAATAGTGAAGGTTTTGTCTCTAAACCTTTTCCCCCGGGTGAACGGGATAATCTCGAAAAACTAACTGTCTAACTGGACGAGAACATATGCATCGGGGCTCGTACCATCCCCATATAAAATTGCCCCAAAACAAATAAATTTAAAATAAAATGTAGTGAAACTATTTCTTGTGAAATGTGATTCCATATTTTTTATGGTGCTTGTGTCAGCGTCTTCTGTGCATTTGACGGCGTAACGGGTCATATTTACTTAGTTTTGATATTTTTTCGCCAGCTGTCAGTAAGACCGCGCGACGTGTCAGCCATTTGTATACCTACTAACGGATCTGTGTCATATAGATCGATGCCCATGTATCCGGTTTTGAGGCATCACTTTTCGGAGCTAGTTCGCCTTCTATGTTTTTTCCGTTCGCTGGATAGATGTCATTCATTTCATACATTTCATTCGTGTTAGCTTTGGTGTTATACCAATATTTTTTCTCAAACAGACAAACATGCAATGAAATGTTGTCTTTACGTTCCTTAAAATAGATTTCGAAGTACCACTTTTGAGGCGCAATAACTCATTGGGATGGAAATGGAATTTCATAACACTTTTCAGGCCTAGGCCTGCAAAGTAACTTTTTTTTAATTTCGACAACATTCTTTTTTTTTGTATTTCTTTGTATGTTTAAGAAAAGCAATATACATGCCTCGGCATGAAAACGGATTCCTGGCCTTGTTACCTATCCGGCCGGAAATCCTAATTTTCCCGGCCTCTGATGTAATTTACTATTAATTACAGGTTGCCGAAGAAACTGCGCCACCTAGTGGAAAAGGAACTAAACCTGTATTGGAAAAGGTCAGTAAATTATAAATCTGAAGTCATACTCAGAGCAATACGATTTTAACCACAAAAGTCTCCTGAAACTCATTCATCATCATTATCATCATCAGCCTATGATAGTCCACTGCTGGACGTAGGCCTCTCTTATTAACTATGCGTATAGATTAGGTAAGTGCCCATAATCCCCACGCTGGGCAAGCGGATTGACGATCGCAGTAATGTGTCCACTATGATGACGCTGCTGCCCATCATCAATCTTTATCAAACAATGGTCAGTGACACTTCAATCCTTTAGTTGACTCTTACGACACCCGCAGGAGGAGTTGGGGGTGGTGACAAATGTATTCTTACTGCCATCACCGCCACAGATTCATTCATACTAAAATTATATTTCGCTCGTTTTGAAGTCGAAAATGCCTGACATGTTTCGCTCCGTATATGAGTGTAGTGTGTAGTTTTAGTAGCAATATGACTTCTAATCTAACGTTTAAGTGAAAAAGCTATAGCAGAAAACAAATGCCGACTGTGCCGCAAATTACAATTTCTTGGCCTTCATGGGCAATTTACCTCCTAAGGGTCTCACCAAACCAGTCGAAGCGGAGTCGGCTTTCGCCGAGTGTTTTACACCACACTATTCGCATTTAGCCGATCGACCGTCTCCGCGGTTGTATACCTGCGTTAAGCAGTCTCACCCTCCTTGCGGCCGTCGAAACGCTCGATCGCCTGCGATTTGCTACCGCAACAGTTGTAAAGCGGCGGTCGGCTCTCCCGTGCTCCGTCCTGCCGTCGAGACGTCCGACAGCACGCGTACAGCCGCTGAGTCCGACGAACAGATAGATAGGACAGCGGGTGATTGGCAATCGTAAATCTAATTTTTGGAGACTGCTTGTTAGTAACAACCCGAGTTTGAAATTGAACAGACGTGTAAGATTACGACAGTATTACTTCGTGTTGTCAGATATATTGCAAATTTTAATGTGGGCAATAATTCAATATATTCAAATGAATAAATACAAACGCATCAGTAGCTACTTCGGCGGTCATCGGCTCTTTTCGGCCGTCGTCAGCTATGTTCGGCCGTCGAAGACGCTGAACGGCTTCCGCCAGCTCTGACCGGTCCTTATCGTTGGTACTCGGCCGTGATCGGAGCCGTTCAACTCTTTCCGGTACCGTACGGCCGTATTAGGAGATTTACGAATGCGAACGTGTGCAAACAGTGTCGTACGAATGCGAACAGCTTTACGTCAAAACGCCGTATTCCCGTCGAAAGACGTCGGCTCGCGCGGGCCGAGCCGATTTACGACGTACTCGCTCTTATGGCGTTGACATAAAGCTTTTTCCGTACGCGATTTGCCGAAACGGCGTCGACTAGTCTGGGGAGACCCTAATGCGTCTATACGCGTAGTTAATAGGAGAGGCCTACGTCCAGCAGTGGACTGAGATAGGCTGATGATGTGATGTCCTCAGCCTCTGTAGCCTAGTCGGTAGTGACCCTGCCTACGAAGCTGGAGGTTCTAATCCCGGCGAGGGCATTATTTGTGTATTTATTTATCACAAATATTTGTTCCTTGGTCATGGGTGAGCAAAAAAGACGTCCGCTGCTGAACATAGGCCTCTGGACCTCCGTATGTACCGGTTAGATGCGATGTATATGTATCTATCTATTATATATATCGTCACCCACATCACAAGCCTTAATTGAGCTTACCGTGGGACTAGGTTGATTTGTGTAAGATGTCCCAAAACATATGTGTGATCTTATTTATTACATTTCAGACAGTGAAAGTATACTTCGAAGGAGGATACCAGGACACAGCCGTTTATCTGCTGGAGAAGTTGAAACCGGAGCAAGAAATACCAGGCCCAGCCATCATCATGGACAGTCTTTCTACTGTTCTTGTGGAGCCTGGTAAAAGAAGACAGATTTTTATTTGTTTGTGACTGCACTTTACAAAAAAACACATACTCATCATCATCTCAGCCATAATGTGATAGGAGCTCCGAGAAATGATACAAACCACTCAAGTTGTATAACGTTTCTTTATCCATCAAACAAATACGTTACCATGATTTCAAACGTTACATCCAAAATTAGCACAAAAGTACAACCGTACGGTCGGAAGCAACTACCCTGAATGGCGGCGGCCGCCTGCGCGCCCTACCGCCATACCAGATATATTATATTTTATAATTATATATTAACTATTCCTCTATTTTAACAAATATGTAATTCGATCGATTTCTTAAAAAACATGGGGATTTAACAAACAAATATTCAAATTATTAGGATGAACATATTAAATCACGATTTAAAAAGGAATGCTAACAATAAGACTTCCACTGCTGAACATAGAGCTCCCCTCTGGACCTCCACGCGTTGCGACCTGCATCCAGCGTGTCCCGGCGACCTTCATAAGGTCATCTGTCCATCTTGTGGGTGGACGTCCTACGCTGCGGTTGCCTAGCCGTGGTCTCCACTCGAGCACTTTTCGACCCCATCGACCATCTGCTCTGAGTGCAATGTGGCCTGCCCATTGCCACTTCAGCTTGCTAATCCGGAGGGCTATGTCAGTAACTTTAGCTCGCCTACGGATCTCCTCATTTCTCGAAACTCCGAGCATAGCCCTCTCCATAGCTCGTTGAGCGACTCTGAGTTTAGAGATGAGGCCGATGGTAAAGGACCACGTTTCGGCGCCGTAAGTCATCACTGGTAACACACATGTATTGATTGTAGACTTTCGTAATAAACACATACGCATTTAAAAGTAAAAGAAACAATGAGAAAGTTCACAAAGTGTGCCACAAAAGGGTCCCCAATTGAGAATAACACTGTGGCATCTAATTACAGACCAGCGCTGGTCCAGTAGTAAAAGGGGTAAATTTTAAAAATACAGGTTCGTATTGTTGATTGCTCGTAGAAAATATTAATTTGTCGCCCTTTTTCAATGCCAAAAGGTGTTAGGCCGCGGTCGTACTGCACACGCCGCACGCAACCGACAACGTCCCGTCGGACGCAGCGTCTGAATGATGTATGGCGGGGGGACGCCGCACGCAGCGGGCGAAAACGACCACTCCCGAGCATTCCCGAACACACCATTCACCGGCTGCGTGCGATGGGACGTTGTCGGCTGCGTGCGGCGTGTGCAGTACGACCGTGGCCTTACATAAAATTTAACTTAAACACAAAAAATATGATGTTACATTATGTGTTCATTAAAGACCTTTTCTCAAACATGCAATTGAATATTGTCTTTACGTTCCTTATAATAATGACTCTGAAGTATCGCTTTTAGGGCATAGTAACTCACTGAGAGGGAAATGGAATTCGATAACACTTTTCAGGCCTAGGCCTACAAAGTAACTTTTTTTAATTTGGACAACATTGCTATTATTTTTTTGTATTTCTTTGTATGTTTGAGAAAAGCACTATACAAATACATGCCTCGGCGTGAAAACGGATTCCCGGCCTCGTTACCTATCCAAGGTATATACCAACTTGGCCGGAAATCTTCATCTTCCCGGCCTCCGATGTAATGTATTTTTTTTTGCAATTTACCCTCAGTGGTTGATAAAACACTTTGTATAAAGAACATACAACATGAAATGAACATACGTTTCTTTCCTTACAGACTGCCGCGCAGAAATAACGAAACTAGGCGACATCAAGATAACCATAGGGTCCGGAGTCCCGAAGAAAATAACCACAAAATTGGAGCCAATCCAGCTGAGCATATTTTCGCATCGATTTATGTCCATAGCCGAGCAGATGGGCAGGTAACATTGCATGATACAGGTGCTTGGTGCTACTGTCTAGGTGCCCATTCTTGTCAATTACTATAAATTGATCTGTAACTTACAGTGCAATACTTTTTTTCTTAACACTTTGTTATTAACAACTGCAACTTATATCGTCATTTTTAGGGTTCCAAGTCCAAAATGGCGAAAACGGAACCCTTATAGACTCGTCATGTCCGTCTGTCCGTCTGTCACAGCCGATTTACTCTGTAACTGTAAAAGCTACAGTAATGAAATTTGGTAATAATATGTGTTGTATAAACTGCCACAGAATTATGATAAAAAAAAATTAAGGTTGGGGCCCTCCATACATGTAACTGAGGGATAGAATTTTTTTTTTGAAATATATTTATAAGCGTGTGGGGTATCAATAGAAAGGTCTTTGAAAATTTTTATTTAAGCGAACCGTTTTCGAGATATCAGCTCTCAAAGTCTGAAAAAAGTGTCCCCCCTCCTTCTATTTTTTAAACTAAGTACGTGGTGTAAAATTAAAAAAAATATATGTTATGCATAATAATAAACTCTATCAACGATTTTTGGTTTGATTAAATTATCTCTTATCGTTTTTGAGATAGGTTGATTTAACTGTATTTTTTAACGATAAATTTATAATGGTACGAAACCCTTCTCACGCCGTCCGACTCGCACTTGGGTGGTTTTTTTATTTGTATACATATAACGTTGATATTTGTACAGTCAACCAATTTGATTCCTAGGCCACTATAGAACCATGTCGTAGTGAGTTAATTTGTTTACCTATCTTCTGTTATGACATTGATTGTCGCGTGATCCATGTCGGGATGACGTAAGAACCTTTGCGAACATGTGTCATAGACAATTAATAGGAAATAAGTTTGTCAATAACTTTTATGCAAGATATCGAAAATTAAAATAATTTTATGTCAAAACTTCAGTGAACTAATACTATTTCCTTCTCTGTCGCACTTGCGTATAAGAGTAACGGAGACGAAAGTTAATGGTAAATGCTTCGTATGAAAAATCATACGAAGCATTTGAAAAGATAAGAAAATGTTTTCATGCCTTTACGAATTCGAAAATAAGACCATCGGCTTCACAGGTAAAGTCACTATCAACTAGGCCAGGCCGAACCTGTCGTCAAATATTTGACTAAACGCAGGCAGGATTAGGTAATACGAACAAAATGAAAATTCTCGTTAACAAATGCTTTAATATCTAACATAACAACTGAACTAAAACACAATTACTTTTATTTTAATACCGCGTAAATGCACCCTCATTTTGTATCACGTTCAGAAGTCGCGACTGCATTGACTCTACTAACGCCGTGCAAATGTCTGACATCCGCAAAGACTCCCAAACTAGATGACAATGTCCTAATAGAGCAGCTCGTGTCCTCTCATTCTCATTATGCCACATTTGACACATAAGGCCCCACAAATTTTCTATGGGGTTTAGGTCTGGTGATTTAGCAGGCCATGGAATTACAGTTACTTCGTCTCTATGTTGATTAAACCAATTTGTTACAATGCGTGCCTTGTGTATAGGACAGTTATCATGGACGAAATGAAACTTAGGCACATCATCTTGCGGATAGAAGTTTCGCACAGTTGGCAGCATCACTTCTTCCATAATATCGAGGTAATCTGTTGCCTTTGCTTTAGGAGGCATATCAGTCAATTCACCCACACCTGCCAGACTCATCCAGCCCCATAGATTAACACTAATGCGGCCTGACCCGTGGTTAGGGACTACGTGGTCTTCGGTGTAACGAGTATTATCGTATCGCCACAAGTGCAGACGACCTGTCTCACTGGATTGGAAGGTTTTCTCATCGGAAAATATAGCATTCGTCCAATCGAAGTGAAGATACCTCCGTGCGAAATCTAATCTGTCATCTTTGTGTCTTTGTGTCAAAGCTATTTTCTTTGCATAATGCCGGTGATGGAGTCCCATGGAATGCAAATGTTTTCTGATAGTTTCGACACAGACATTAAATTGCTCCGCAAAATGTTTAGTGGAGGTGAAGCCGTGCTGTTCGTAATGACGACGCATTTGTGTTCTTTGCTCGTCAGTAACTCGCCTCACACCATGATTTTGACTGCGATGATCAGTTAAATCTCCTTCCGCTGCGTATCGATTGACCCACAAGTCCACTGTAGCTCGCTGAAAGTAATAACTAATAGTTATTAAATATAAAATATACCATTTTTTTCTCGAATACTGTTCATTCTTGTAAAACTGCTTACCGATATGTTCAGTATTTCT
The DNA here is from genome assembly GCA_025490895.1 of Thaumatotibia leucotreta. Classification (NCBI taxonomy): domain Eukaryota; kingdom Metazoa; phylum Arthropoda; class Insecta; order Lepidoptera; family Tortricidae; genus Thaumatotibia; species Thaumatotibia leucotreta. Next base: position 10,551 of record JALPQI010016503.1, read on the forward strand.
GCTATGTCACGTCTACTGCGGCCTTCTTGGTGCAATATTATAATATGAGTTCTTCTCTCGTATACACGGTGGAATTTAATCGGTGAACAGGAACCCATTCTTCTAATTCAGTAATCGATGGCGGTCACGTTTATGTAGTACTTAAGTGGAACCAAGTTTTTTTTTTTAGCATAACAAATTTTTATGTTGGAATTAAACTTTAATTAAAATTTATTGTCACCCTACTAATGGTTTAGTCTGAAAAGTTTAATACCTCTTTTCAAACTATCAGCCATGCATCGCTCTTATTTTACATAGGAATAGAGTCTATCGCTTAAATTAAAGCATGTGAGTGGTTATTGCTCATTTATGTTTTAAGTTTCTATGGCTGATGATGAGTTTGAAAAGAGGTATTAAACTTTTCAGACTAAACCGTTAGTAGGGTGACAATAAATTTTTATATCAACATAAAAAAAATTATGCTAAAAAAACTTGGTTCCACTTAAGTACTACATAAACGTGACCGCCATCGATTACTGAATTAGAAAAATGAGTTCCTGTTCACCGATTAAATTCCACCGTGTATATTTGCTGCCGGCATATCCATAATTCAATATTTTTATTAATATTCACTACATTAAAATCGACGACAGAAGGTTCGATTGAATTGTCACTGTCTGTGTCTGTCAGTCAATTACTTCTTTTTCTGAGTCATGACACGGAGCTAAAACGTTTATACTCTTTACTGTTAATTCGTATTGTGATTGGAAAGTTGATAATCGTTTGACCCGTAGACAGACGTTGTCATTCATGACTATGAATAGTTAATGCGACAAAGTTCTACAGTGGCCTAGGAATCAAATTGGTTGACTGTACGTCAGGAAACTATGGGTCTGTGAATAAAACAATTTGTAGCTTTTATCTAAGTCACTCAAATGTTATTTAAGACAGTTTGTCCACCATGTTGTCTTAGTCTTATCACACTTAATTGACAGACATCAAATGAACAAAAAAATCTTTAATTACCTAGCAAATGTAAAAAAAAAACTTTAAATTGCATATTTTTTGCGATACTTTCATTAATAAAATTCTTTTTTTGTGTAGTAAGATATTCAAAACATAAAAAAAAAACAAAAAAAAATTTTTTGCAGTTTTATCCAAAACTCATTTAACATTTTTTGCTTCTTTTAGTCTCAGGAATATGCTGTTAGAATTTTTCCCTTTCCTCATGGGCACCTTGTATAGTAATTTCGTTCCATACGATGAAGGTTACATGATTAAATAGAAAGCGTACATTACCGACAGTCAACGGTCATTACGCATGGTACAATGGATAGTTATGACTTTATCTTAGTGTACGTGGTGCACTCAGCTGCATCCATTTATACAGTGTGTAAAAGACATCGTCACTGAAACCTTTACACCCTGTATACCTACTGTACAGTCAAAGACAAAATAAGGTGTATACAAAAGTGTTCAAAAATATGTCCCAGTGCACTCTAATTTTGTGTAATAAGAACGTCATAACATATTTATGAGCGGATTCTTTCAATACTTATTTTTGCACTTGACTGTACACATATGGGCATTTCTATTTACGGTTATAACTTGCATTTCAGATTATGTCTTTTTTTTCAGTGTTCCCACTCAAAATCACGATCTTTCGATCCTAATCCCCGAAAAAAGTGTCTTCAAAAGTTCATTCTGTATTTTATGTGTCTATTACAAACTTTTTACCGATTGTTGATTTCAGAGTGCTCCAAAGGACATCGATATCGGTGAACATAAAGGAGCGGCTGGACTTCTCGTGCGCGCTGTTCGGCCCCGACGGAGGCCTCGTGTCGAACGCGCCGCACATACCCGTGCATCTCGGGGCCATGCAGGAGGCCGTGCAGTACCAGGTACGATGCCCGAGTCCACTTGTCTGATTCGAATAACTCGGATACAAATACAAATATTTTATTTCCAAAAAAAAGGTGAAGAAACATTACATTTATACTAACCCCCACACTAGGCGGTGCCTGTCCCGTGGGGGAGGTTACAATTTACAGAACAGGAGTAACATACGTTTTACGGCTAGCGGTAACAATACTATATTTAATGAATTAAATTACAAAATAAGGACGGAGAGAGGTGAAATTATAACTGAAATACAATTCTAGAATACTAAAACATTTATAAATACTTATAAAAACAAATCTAAAAGAGAATGAGATCATTATCATATACTTAAGTAACTTAAGACTAGTTTTTGTGTATTGGTAGGTGTGTGTGTGTGTTTATGTGTGTGCGTTAGTATGAAATCTTAACAATGCGTTCAGTCTCAGTGTAAGATAAATGCACCAGAACTTTGCATAAGAGTTTCTTAGTTCTTATGACAGAAGTCAAATATTTTAACTAATCTGTTGTATATACGTGGGAATAGGAATACTGGAAACCGGCGTGAAAATGAAGTTTTGACAGAAGTAACAGGTATTTTGTAGATACGGTTTTTTTAGTAAAAAGTTGTAGTTCGGTGAGCTAAGAACGGACTTGTGAACATGCTGTACGACTTTTGACAGATATAATTTGCGAACACTGAGTAGTCGAGTTTCATTGAATCACTCCGCGGACGAGTCAACTCGAATCAATGTACGCTGTGATTCGAATCAACTCGGCCTAGCGCGGTGCGGCGGCTGATCACAAACGCGTTCGCATCGAGTCGAGTTATTACACTGACTCGACTCGAATTTTCGAGGTACTATTCACAAAAATGAACCTTATACCGATGTCACAAGGGTTCATTCGCTATTCGCTTCATACCACCATTTGACTATGACTCGCTAAGTCGCCATTGAATTAAAATTCCATTCGAGTCGAGTCGAGTTTCTGTTGCGTTGCGATCCGCTCCGCAACGGCGACGGCAATCCGTCCGTGTATTCGGGCCAGCCATTGAGTCGAGTTAACTCGAGTTTCAACTCGAATCAGCGGCCGAATTCATTCGAATTATTCGAGTTAGCCGTGTGGTGACGGCAGTAAGAATACATTTGTCACCACCCCAACTCCTCCTGCGGGTGTCGTAAGAGTCGACTAAGGGATTGAAGTGTCACTTACCATTATTTAATAAAAGATTGTTGATGGGCAGCAGCGTCATCATAGTGGACACATTACTGCGATCGCCAATCCGCATGCCCAGCGTGGCGATTACGGGCATTTACCTCCTAATGCGTCTATACGTATAGTTAATAGGAAAGGCCTACGTCCAGCAGTGGACTATCGAAGGCTGATGATATGATATATATGATATATTCGAGTTAGGAAAAAGTGAACTCGTCACATCGCTAGTACCTACTTACTTACTCAGCTGGCTCAGCAACCCAAAATGAGTGTTGCCCTCCGACACCAGAATGCGCCATTTTCCTCGGTCTTGAACCACCTCTCGCCAGTTGATCATGATGAATTAATAAAAAATCGAAAAAAAATAGTCTTTGAAATAAACTTTTTGGCCATTATTTATCACAAATATTTGTTCCTTGGTCGTGGCTGTCTTATGTATTTAAGTATCTATATGTATCTATCATATATATCGTCGCTTGGTTACCCACACCACAAGCCTTAATCGAGCTTACCGTGGAACTTGTGTAAGATGCTCCTAGATATATATTTTTTAATTATTATACACGGTGTTTCATAAGTCAGTGATAACCTTGCACAAGTCGTTATATAAGTTATACTGAACAACTCATAGCATGGAATCGACACCGAAATCGCGAAAAAAACACTTTCCTATACAAAATGTGTTTTTTTACGATTTTTGGATTGATCCCATGCTAAAAGTTGTTTAGTATGACATATATTCGGTGTGTGCGGTTATTACCGTGTATATTTTTTATTACAAAAGCCCACAAGAAAATATGAATTGAAATAAAACTATGAAAACGGATAAACTCGCGTATATTAATTATTTAACTTCATTCCGACGTTTCGAACACTTTACAGGGCTCGTGGTCTGCGGGCGACTGGAATGAAGCTAAAGGAGCCGAGATGGGCGGGGAATGAATTTAAAGTTAATTAATATACGCGAGTTTATACTTTTTCATAGTTTTATTTCATGAGTAATCCTCGCGGTAACCGAAGAAAATATTAAAATGTGAGTTGTTTAAAAAAGTTTTCAAAGACCATTCTGGACCTCTTTTGTAAAAAAAAATTGTATGGCGTACGACTTCCATCTTGTACTTGTTCTAAGATGAAAACTCTGATTATAAATGTGACGTTTGTCCTCAGATGAAGGTCCGCGGAGAATCGCTGAAGCCTGGCGACGTGCTCCTCGCCAACCACCCTAAGGCAGGGGGCTCGCATTTGCCAGATCTGACTGTTATCACACCCGTCTTCCATAAGTAAGTTGTTATACTTGTTATTCTTATTAGCTTAGTAGTAGACAACTCCTTCGAATTTAAAATAAAATAATAAAAATAAATAAATAAAATAAAAAAAACGTTTATTGCCCAAAAAAAAAACAAGAATAAACAATAAGAGGAAAAAAAAATCTTTCAATATAAGTAGGTAGATACAAGTAATAACAATATGGGGCAATGGGTACCAGTCTCAGGATATGCTAGATTGGTGGAATTATCCAGCCCTGATTTTCAGCCTGGTCCCTTTGGTCGGGAAGCGTTTGGCGCTTGAGTAGTTTTTCATGCATGTGTGTGTGGTTGTGTGTGTGTGTGTGCATAAGAAGTTTGACTGTGTGTGTGTTCATGTGTCTAGCTATTAATAAATATTCTTAACTTGTTTATATATATAAATATATATACATGAGCAAAAAAAAACATTTGTTTTGTTTTAATATTATTCCGGTAAAAAAAATTAAAAAAATATAAAAATAAAAATCTACGACTGGGGTAAGTTTCGTTTTTGTAATTCAAGCAGGTGTAATTTTACATGGTTTTTGAATTTTAATAAGGGCATATTATTAGTTCTTAAAGGTGGCGGCAAATCATTCCAAATTTTTGTTGATGCATATTTGAACCCTCCCCTGTACGATTTCGTCTTATGTCTAGGAATTAGCAACGAGTTTACTCTATGGCTCCTTAGTTGTTTCTTCCGTGTATCCTGGACCCAGACTAGTTTTTCATAGAGGTATGAAGGTTTTCCAGAATCTATGATCTTACGTAATGTAAATGCTAGGTGTAGGTTTCTTCTATTGGTCATATTCAAAATATGCTTACTATTAAGATATGGTGTGATGTGAGCCCGCTTCGGTATGTGATAGCAAAAACGTGTACACGCATTTTGCACCCGTTGTATCGCCTTTTTTGTTTTTTGTAACAATCGTGGACCGTAAACATTATCCGTATAATTAAACGGAGACAATACTAAAGCCTCTACGAGAATCTCTCTAACTTTTTCTGATAGATATTTTCTATAATTGTACAGGGTTTTAAGGCGATAGAATGCATTACGTATTTTTATATTAATATGATGTTCGTATCTTAGCTCACCATCCATAAACAGTCCTAGGTTCTTTGCGTAAGGCACTTGCGGTATATATTCCGATCCCACACAGACTTCCGGATTCTGGTTTATAATATTCTGTCTTTGTACCTTACTGCCCATAATCACATATTGCGACTTGGATGGATTCAGGACTACAATTTAAAGCTTCATCATCATCATCATCATCATCAGCCCGCTGCAGTCCACTGGACATAGGCCTCCCCCAAGGATACGCCACAGAGCTCGGTCTGCTGCTTTATGCATCCAGTTTCTGCCAGCCCCCTTATGCAAATCATCCCGCCATCTAGCCGGAGGGCGTCCCACGCTACGTTTACAAAGGCGGTCTCCACTACTTGTTGCAACAGATATTCTGGTCGGATATACCTCAGAGCCTAAAGACGAAAGTTTTTGACCAGTGCGTCCTTCCTGTTATAATATAACGTACGGATCCGAGACGTGGACACTGACTGTGGGGCTAATCCACAAGCTTAAAGTCGCGCAACGCGCTATGGAAAGAGCTATGCTTGGGGTCTCTCTAAAGGACAAAATTCGAAACGAAGTGATCCGCCAGAGAACCAAAGTGACCGACATAGCTCTGAAAGTTAGTAGGTTGAAACCTACTAATTTAAAGCTTAATACTTTGATTTTTTAAATCATAGATTTATACCCTCTAGATTCGTAGTAGGCGATCGTTCGCGAATAACTTCACTGTTGCCCACAGGCAACAGTCAGGCTTATGTCAAGTTAGTAACAGTTCGGCCAAAGTCACGTAAGCAGCTCCGCCAAAATGACGAAATGCGCAGTAAAAAATGCGGTTCGAACTCCAAAACTACAAATAAAAGCTACGGTGTGACTTTTCACATGTAACTTTACCATTTTCGAATTCAAAATCATATAAATAATATGAAAATTTTACTAAAATAGGTTTCGGTATGACCGTTAGGATCAGAGTTGCCACTTAATTCATATTTGATTTCCCACATTTTGTAGGGATTTCGGCATGTAGGTACAAGGTAGTTGGTTATATTAGGTATACTTTTACTTATTATTGCAGAGTAAGATGGTGAAGCGAGAAGGTGATAATATCAAACTTTTTGAGTTTGAGTGATACTATTCCATTTTCCTACTTTATTTTTACCGTTACAGTTACTTGTTCGTAATTAAGTAATTGTCACGGAAATTAACGATTTGACTAACTTAACAAAAAAATTGCAATCCACCCATGTGTTGTACAAAGGAGTACGCCCGCTAAAACAACATATATTATTATAATAATTTTGTAGAGGGCCAAAAGACCCATTTCGCCGTAAGTATCGGTAACGTTAGGTTTTATTCGATACATAAAGCAGGCCATCGCGCTCGCTCCAATCTCGCGATAGAATGCGATACGTAGGTATCGAGTCAAATCTAACATATCATTTACTTGACAACTCATGCCGTACGGCTACAGTACGAGCACTACTATTTGGCGGCAGGTTAATGTCTATTAAAACGGCGTTATGCTGATACCGCCGTGTGGTGACGGCAGTAAGAATACATTTGTCACCACCCCAACTCCTCCTTCGAGTGTCGTAAGAGTCGACTAAGGGATTGAAGTATCACTGACCATTATTTGATAAAAGATTGATGATGAGCAGCGGCGTTATCATAGTGGATACATTACTGCGATCGCCAATCCGCTTGCCCAGCGTGGCGATTATGGGTATTTACCTCCTAATGCGTTTATACGCATAGTTAATAGGAGAGGCCTACGTCCAGCTGTGGACTATCATAGGCTGATGATTATGATGATGATGCTGATACCGGGCGGACAGTGCACGAGGTTCTACCACCTGCACAATCGTCAAGTACCTATTCAATTGCTTTCAAAATGTATATCTGTATCTCTCATAAATGTCAACAGTAAATAGGTACCTTTTACAGGAGCACACAGTGCCCCAGATATTAATTATGATTATTATGAAAGAAATCTAGCTAAGAACAAAAAACCTTGAAATTAATAATTTCAGAAATATAATAATATTATATTGATTATTTAGTGGATTTTTGTTTTCATTTTGTAGGCAACACTGAACTGTACGTGACAGTTGTTAGCCGCGTCCCTGTTCAAAAATTAGTTAGTGAAAGACAGACGATCTTTCGATGCTAATTTGAAACGCTAAGTGGAAAGGGGATAGATATATTTTGATAGTTCCATCGTTTCGGCTTTGGTTTGATTTTGTTTGTTTCCGCCTCATTTGTGATATCTTTCACGCAAAATGCGTAGCAAAAGTATGGAGTGTTCGTCTCTAGTTGTTTACCTCAGTGTTTTAAATAGTTTTTTTTTAATTAAACAATACTTTGGCCGTGTGGTGACGGCAGTAAGAATACATTTGTCACCACCCCAACTCCTCCTGCGGGTGTCGTAAACGTTGACTAAGGGATTGAAGTGTCATTGACCATTATTTGATAAAAGATTGATGATGGGCAGCAGCGTCATCATAGTGGACACATTACTGCGATCGCCAATCCGCTTGGCGATTATGTGCAATTACCTCCTAATGCGTTATAGACGCTAGTTAATAGGAGAGACCTACGTCCAGCAGTGGACTATCATAGGCTGATGATGATGATGATGATTAATACTTTTTTGTTTCAAGAGACATAAGTAAGTAGAAAATACGTATTACGAGAGGTAGAGAATGAAAAATATTCGTTAGGAATATAAAAGATTATTTATGCATGTAGTAGCATCGGCACTACTTCTACTATTCTCTACTATCGGCATTTCTATTATTTCTATTATCGGTACTTTCGAATCGGCATTCAAACCATCACCTTTTTTAATAACTACCTCTGGTTCTAACCATACACCACGGAGCCTAGAGAAGAATAATTTTTCAGGGTTGAATCTCAGCGAAAAAAATGTATAGAGTGTAGTTGTTTTTAGGAAATGCAAAACCTTATAATTATAATTCGTCGGCCGACAAGCAAAACTCACTATAAAAACTGTCACTACTCTTAGCAACCTCTTATGTCAGTATTGAATCAGAACTGAGATACGAGCTTTATTTCAAATAGGTATTTGTTACTTAGTGAGTTTCGCTTGTCAATTGATGATATACAGGGTGGTCCAAACCTTGATTTTATTTTTATTTTTTTATTTACGTACACTAATGCTATTTTGATGCGTTTTTAGCGTAAAATTTTGAATTTGGTATTTTTTTTATCCCACTTGTATCAAAGTAAGGACGCTATTTTTTTTGTCAGTAAATGCTTTATTTTTAGTAATACTTTTACAAAAAGAAACTAGTCAAAAAACCCAAAAGTTTTTTTTTGATTAATAAATTTCTTCATTCCAGAATTTCTCAAAAAAAAAATTTCAAAAATTCATAACTCGAAAACTACAAAAAATCGGCTAACATACATGGGGTATATTCTGATAGCTCATGACGTGAGGAATCTAAAAAAAAAATTTTGACGTCAAGGTTTGGACCATCCTGTATAAAACCGGTTTTGTGTACTCTAGTCGTTTTTATAGCATACAGTTATACATAAAAGAGCAGTGATTCGACGGAATACGCTGTGTTATCATATCATTGATTCATTGTCAATATCAATTGAAAAATCCATACAATATCAATCGGAGAGTTGTAAAAATATACTACATATATAGGCTAGGCAAACGCAGCGTAGGACGTCCACCCACAAGATGGACAGACGACCTTATGAAGGTCGCCGGGACACGTTGGATGCAGGTCGCATCTAACCGGTACATGTGGAGGTCCAGAGTGGAGGCCTATGTTCAGCAGTGGACGTCTTATGGCTGAGATGATGATGATGATTTTTGTTTTCACAAAAAAATAATTAAATAAGAGACGAAAAAGTAACACTTTGTAAATATTACAATATACGGTATAATACAATACACGTATTTTTCGATAACAGATGACGTAAGTTACTTTCCACGTTGATTAGTCATTGTTTTTTTTATCGATTTCACAACATTTCGTTCGTGTTTGTAGGTATTCGTGAATTTCGTCGACGCAACAGAAGGGGATATAGCTCAGTGGTAGAGCAATCGACTGCAGATCGATAGGCCCCCGGTTCAAATCCGGGTGTCCCCTGAACATTTTTTTTATTCCGTGTAGTCTAAATGCTTTTCTATTGAATTTTAGGGAATTTCAAGTCGAGAATATGTATGTTTTATACACAGTGTTATTTTTATTTAATACAAATTTTAGGGGAATAATTAGTAAGTTATACATATTCATGAACTTACTATGGGTTCAATAGGGTGAAGACGTTTATACCAAATCCAAAAACGAAGTGAGACGGGAAAACTTTTGACCAAAAATGTCCCACCTGAGCGCTGGACAAAAAATGTCCCACCTGGGTTCTGGACAAAAAATGTCCCACTTGGGTGCTGGAGAAAAAAATGTCCTACCTGGGTGCTTAGCCAAGTTGCCAATCGCTAAGCGCTTAATCGACAATCGTAAACGAAAGGCAGCTAACTGTCTTTGTAGCACTAATATGAAAGAGTAACAGAGAGGGAAAATTACGATACGCTACTAAGCTTTAGCGATTAGCAACTTGGCTAAGCATCCTGATCTACGGAACGCTTCTGTATGTCTGCGACAGAATTGACAACATTTCATATTTTTTTTGTCCCAGTTTTTATTGTCTGTTTTGAAAGAACTCAATATTAAAAGATACACATATTTTTTTATTAAAAAAAAAATGCTAATAATCCCACAATGTCGTAACAGATGTGCTTACCATAGAAAAAATCAACTGCGAAAGACTCTGGTTGTCACGGGATTCGAACCCGCTTCCTCTGGATTGCCGGTCCAACGTGCTTCCAATTACACCAGATGACCTTCCGTCGATCACGGCGAATTTAGTCAATGGTATTGTGAAGCTAATCACTAGCGACATCTGTTAGGTACTTAATGTTTCGAAGGTACTACAACCTTAAGCCACTCAAAGACGTGTGTCTACCACAATCGTCCGCAAACTCGACAACTCTCCGTTGCGTTGAATTTGCTATAGAGGGCACTGTAATCAATTCATGATTAGAAAACATCAAATTTGTTTTAAAAAAAATGCTATTTTGGTGCGAAAATCCCTTTTCATTACTACTTCGAGCAGAAAGAGCGTAAGTTACAAACGTCAAAAATCAGCTAAACGACGTTACAAGTGATGTTTCATACACGTAAGAAAACGACAAAAAACAGTAACAAGTGTCAAATGTCACTGCCAAACACCAGTGTCATTCCAACCACAAGATTTTTTGGTTATAGTGGCAGCTCTGAATCAGCTATGTGACGCCACTTCCCCTTTAAACTATTTTTAAGATTTTTAACAAAAATATTGCGAAAAAAATTAAAAAAATATATTTTTGTGATTTACATGCGTATATCGATGGTTGTGTGACTCAACCTAGTATGTCCAGAGTGTATGACTCTCATCCTCGTATATCAAATGTATGCATTTTGTATAGAAATATATTTTTCTGACACAACCTCGTAAGCCTTTATACGAGGTTGAGTCGCACAGCCGGCGATATCTCGAAATGGTTTTCGATTTAGGGACATCGAAAATTTTGAAACGTTGTCAATTGACTACTGAAGAAATATAGCAATATACAAATCCTGAATTGTCTTCCGTAGTGGTAAAGGCCGTCCAATATTCTTCGTGGCCTCCCGAGGCCACCACGCGGACATCGGAGGCCTCACTCCGGGCTCCATGCCTCCTCACTCCGTGTCTCTCAAGCAGGAGGGTGCAGCCTTCAAGTCCTTCTTACTGGTCGATGGAGGGACTTTCAATGAAAAGCAACTGACTGAAGGTGAGTCCCTGTTACTTATTTGGGCATTTTCACTTCTAGGGATACCCAATTAGCTTAACTCCAGCTAAAATCCAGAAAGAATACGCGTTCATGCAATATAAAAACATGAATAAAGTAGATTTACGTAAATATTTCATGCTTAAGGATGCTGTTTTGCAATAATGTGTCAACCCACATCAATTTGTCAATTAAAACTCAACTCTATAAATTACAAATTAAAGTTGACATTTTATTGCAAAATGGATGTGGGTTGACGCATTATTGCAAAACGGCATCCTTGTCATTACAAAACTGACATCGAAGTTAACTTTTTTGTGAGTGTTAAGCTAATTGGGTGTCCCTAGATGTGAAAATGCCCATTTGCTGGTGGTAGGTCCTGGTGCAGGGTCTGGATAGCTACCACCGTCTTACCGGTTATTATCATCATATCAGCCGAAAGACGTCCATTGCTGAACATAGGCCTCCCCAATGACCGGTCCTGCGCCACCCGCATCCAGCGGACTCCTGCGACCTTCACCAGGTCATCAGTACACTTTGTGGGGGGCCTACCCACGCTACGCCTTCCGGTACGTGGCCGCCTCTCGAGAACCTTCCCGCCCCAACGGCCATCGGTTCTACGCGCAATGCGCCCCGCCCACTGCCACTTCAGTTTAGCGATTCGGAGAGCTATTTCGGTTACTTTGGTTCTGCTGCAGATGGTCTTATTTTTAATCTGATCTCACAGAGAGACTCCTAGCAAAGCCCTCTCCATTGCCCTTTGGGTGACTTTGAGCCTTCTTCTTACCGGTTAACCTACCGCTAAATAGCAGTGTTTGCACTGCTGTGTTTCGGTTTGGGGGTAAGAAAACCGGTGTAATTACTGGCATAGAGGCAATCCATCTAAGTCCTCATGGTAGGCAGCGCATCGGCGATTTTTTGGTCACTATGTCCATGGGCCTCAGTTCCTGCTTTCCATCAGGTGGGCTGAGAGCTCTGTTGTCTACCTTCGTCACATAAAAAAAAACTTATGTGCAAATTGCGGAAACTCACTTGTGCCCTAGCAACCGAGGCAGAGTCTTTCCTACTGGTAGATGGAGGGAAGTTCAATGATAAGGAACTGACTGAACGTTAGTTCCTTCCTATCAATATTGATGTTTTTTATCAACATGCTTAAAAAGAGGTATTTTAAACAGGTAAATAACCTTCGACCGTATATAACATGGACGTCTAACGCCGAACTGAGGCCCATCGACATAATAACCACAGATGTCATATATACCATAGATTAAGCAAACGTATCTACTTAGCGTGTCAAATGAACTCAGTTAAACCTACTGAGTTGTTCGTCTTTAATCGCAGCTTGCAGCTTTCGGGCGTCAAATTTTGTAAGTTGAAGTGAACAAAAACATTAATAATGCCTCCTTAAGTAATATTAATTGCAACAACACAAAAAAATATGAATACTCAAGGGCCTGAGACATATTTAAAATTATAGGCAAGTAACAACTTCAGTACAAAATCTGACACGCTCGGCCGCCATACAAATGAATGAACTTGTTTCTTCAATCCAAATCTAATTGTGTGATAATAACTAAAAAATCGCCTATACGCTGCCTACCCTGAGGACTTAGATGGATTGCCTCTATGCCAGTAATTACACCGGCTACCTACCTACAAACCGGAACACAGTATTAACTATTTAACGGCAGGTTAACGGGTAAGACGGTGGTAGCTATCCGGGCGGACCCTGCAGGAGGTCATGCCATCAGCAAAACTAGACAAGAACGTATCTGTATACTAATCATAATGTTTTTTATAATCAACATTGGTTAAAACAAAATGCGCTTTTCAAACTTTAAAAGATTTATTAGGCTTTTTTTACAATAAAAGTACAAAAGGCAATCGCGAGACGCGTCGCCGGTTCGGATCGAGAAAGAAGAGAGAGTTGCCATATACAAACAATAGGCAACTGCAAAACATGTTGCCACTTAAAAAATACATGTTAAGCCAAGCTTCCACTCTACAGTGTGTAAATCTAATACGGGCGAACAATTAAACCAGGCATGGGATTCATTAGTATGATCATGGATTACAAGGTTTTTTCAAAATTACTCTTAATTATGACCCCACAGAATTTTTTTAAGATTATCGGAGCAGCAATGTAGGTACGATGGTACGAACATTTGTTATTGTTGATATGGCAGTTATCTCATCTGCTTTTAAAATTAGCTGTCAACGAGTGTTTAACTCGCGTATGTTGCTCTACATTGCGCGCCGAATTATTTTGTATGGAAAATTTTATTGCTCTTATTTTAAGTAAAAGTTATTTGAATGTACTTATTATGCCGTAAACTAATACCCATTAAGAGCTTCGCCCGTATTAGACTTACACCCTGTATATGATTTGTATTAAACAAACATCGTCATGTATTAATGTTCCAGAGCTGATGAAGCCAGGGGAGGAAGAAGGCTGTTCGGGAACCAGAAACCTGGCTGACAACCTGTCCGACCTGAAGGCGCAGGTTGCCGCCAACCAACGGGTAACTATCCCTTCATACAGGGTGTAAATTGTGGTGGACCCGTTTAAGGATCGATAAAGTACGAGTATAATATTGATATGGCAGTTACGTCATTTGCTTTTGAAATTAGCTGCCAACGAGTGCTTAACTTGAGTGTGTTGCTCTACATTGCGCGCCGAATTATTTCGTACGTTTAATTGTTTTGCTCTAATTTTAAGTAAAAGTTATCTAATTGTACTTACTTATGTCCTAAACTAACCCCCGTTAAGAGCTTTGGCCGTATTAGACTTACACCCTGTAGATTAGGGTGCTTCTTATTTTTGCAATTAACTATGTAGGATGTTCGAACCAATAAAGGAGCTCTTTGCTCTCCCGATTGCAAATTTCTATGGGGCACCCTCTCATTTTGTTAATTGATAAGTAAACCATATTTGTTTTATTTTTCAATTAAAATAAACGAAACTTAGGGGTCGCTACCGAAGTAATAAAAAAACGTCTGAGCATTTTGCCTTTCTTGAACTTCGTACTTCGGTAGCGACCCCTAATTTTTGTTTATAAAATAAAAATATTTTAGCCTATATACTGTCCTACTGCTGGGCACAGGCCTCCTCTCATATATGAGAGGGATTGGGCTATAGTCCCCACGCTGGCCCTAAGCGGGTTGGGAACTTCACATACACCTTTGAATTTCTTCGTGGATGAATGCAGGTTTCCTCACGGACCTCACGATGTTTTCCTTCACCGAAAGCTAATGGTAAATATCATCTGATATTCCGTACATAAGTTTCGGAAAATCTCATTGGTACGAGCCAGGATTTGAACCCATCCCACTCTAATACTACTAAATTTTCTTAGAAATTTAACTATCTTGGTTTTGAGATATCTGTCATTTCTAGGTTCCAATAAAAGTTTGCATGATGGTAACACACTGTATATTATAGGCTGATGAAGTCAAAGTCAAAATATTCTTTATTCAATTAGGCCCAGCAACGAGCGCTTTTGAATCGTTAAACTAAATAGCGAATGAGAGAAAAAAAAATACTTCCGGTTCTAACCCTACACCACTGCCTGAGAAGAATCCGGCAAGAAACTCAGCGGGACTTTTTTTTTTCAAATAATTGTTTTATAACATCTTACAGCTAACATCCATTAATTAAAAACGAAACATAAATTTGATTTAATATAAATACAGATATAGTACATTAACTAGAGATGAAGTCTTGGCCGTGTGGTTACGGCAGAAATAATACATTTGTCACCACCCCAACTCCTCCTGCGGGTGTCGTAAGAGTCGACTAAGGGATTGTAGTGTCACTGACCATTTTACAAGATTGATGATGGGCAGCAGCGTCATCATAGTGGACACATTGCGATCGCCAATCCGCTTGCCCAGCGTGGCGATTATGTGCATTTACCTCCTAATGCGTCTATCTTACGCATAGAACAGGAGAGGCCTACGTCCAGCAGTGGACTAACATAGGAAGATGATGATGATGATCCTTATCACAGTTTACAATGAATAAATCTTATCTTATTTTATCTTATCAATAAAAGTCTGCATGATGAACCCACTGTATATTATAGGCTAATGAAGTGAAATACTTTCGAGATGTCTTAACCACTAATGTTCCCTATAATACGCAGGGTATCCACCTAGTGGGCGAGCTGATAAGCCAGTACGGGCTGGAGGTGGTGCAGGCATACATGGGACATATTCAGAAGAACGCTGAAATCGCAGTCCGGGACATGCTGAAGGTAATGTTGCATTAATCACGTTTTTGTGGAACTAATAAAATTATTTTACAATTTAATTTTAATTATTTATTTTTTTATTTTTGTTTATTAAGGATTACCAACAGATAACACATCTTACATACTATAAATACATTTACATTCATTCGTGGCTGATGCTTATCCAATTATATGTAACCACAACTTACAAATAATGTAATGCTCAGAAAGTGCTTTTTAAACTTATGCACGGAAAGTGATACTTTTCCGCACGAGTGTGGGAATGAATTTTCATTACTTTTCCGCACGGCCTAGTGGGTACTGCCGAGATAGTCCGATCTTATTGTAAAATGTTGTATGATACACGGCTTATTCCTAACTCGGTATCAGTTTTAAAACTCTCGCTTCGCTCGTGTTTTATAGTCACCGACACTCGTCATGAAAACAGCCTACTTTCCACACTTGTATCATAAATAACTATTATAAATATTTTGAGTGTGTTTTGTTAATTGATCACTAGTCAAGTAAGTCGATTACTATTTTTTTTTACAAAATTAACCCTTAGGTGCATACAGTATCAAAAACGATACGACCGAAATGACACATTTCGAAATAAGTAATCAATTGCGACTGTCACACTGAGCAACAGAGTTCTAATTGGCATCGATTGTTTACATAAGTCATTTCAGAAATAGAATGTGTGATACCATACGCACCTAAGGGTTAAAGGCCTTAATGAAAACAACATTTTACATAAAATTTTGTGTTACGAAGTTAAATTCTTCATAACAACTTTTGGCAGTAAAAAAGGCGGCCAATTAAAATTTCCTATGAGCGATCAACAATACGAACCTATATCTTTTAAATTAGCCCTCTTTTATTACTGCCGAAGTTTGTTTGACAGAGTATACCACAGATGTCATATATACCATAGATCAAGCAAACGTATCTACTTAGCGTGTCAAATGAACTCAGTAAAATCTACTGAGTTGTCCGTCTTTAATCGCAGCTTGCAGCTTTCGGGCGTCAAATTTTGTAAGTTGAAGTGAACAAAAACGTTAATAATGCCTCCTTAAGTAATATTAATTGCAACAACACAAAAAATATGAATACTCAAGGGCCTGAGACATACTTAAAATCATAGGCAAGTAACAACTTCAGTACAAAATCTGACACGCTCGGCCGCCATACAAATGAATGAACTTCTTTCTTCTATTCAAATCTAATTTTGTGGAGATACCATATAGTTTGCATGACTAACTTTCGTAACACAATTGACGCGATCGTGATTTCTGTTTTAATTAACCTTTTCATCACACTTGCCGTCTAAGCGCGCCATTGTTTGCATGCGTAGCGGGAGTAATGGAAAAGTGAAATTCCCTAGGGAGTAATACAAATGTCAGTACGTCATTTAATGATATTTTGTCTTAAAACTTTTTTTTTTAGTACAGATGGTGTGTTTTTTAGGCTCTAGTGCGAGAAGTGTGTCATTTTACGTCAGGTCCAAAACTTCGGAGGGCCATCTGTACTAAAAAACGTCGTACGAGACACGTGCAAAAACGAAATTTCATGTTTGATGCAAAACATTGTATGAATCACGGTCGGTAAGCGGAATACTAACTCGAGTCATTAAAAGCCCTTCGTCGGGCTGCTAACACTCTCGTTAGTATTTCCGTACTTACCTCTCTTGATGCACAATGTACTATTTTGACGCCACGTCAACAAAATGTCAAAATTTAAAG
>JALPQI010016504.1:0-19934 GCA_025490895.1 Thaumatotibia leucotreta
AATCAGTTTACTTTTGGACTATTTCACTCCAGAAGCAAATGTTACAAGCCAGTATAATAATGATCAGCTTCCCAAATTAATAACAGCAATCTTCAGGTCATGTTAGACAAGTTTATTTTAAAGTTAAAACAAAAGCTCTCAATAACCTATGGGAACAACAGTAATGCTATTCCCACGCAGCGCAGTAGCGAAACTAGCAAATTAAAACTAGGATTAGGGGCACTTGCCTCCCCTGACGCAGGACCTATGTGTGATTCTGATAATGCCCCTCCCCACCTTAATGAAATCTTGGATCCACGCCTGAAGGTACACGTATTTATCAAAAAATGGTCAAGTTTACCAAGAGAAGAGACAGAAGTTCACCAAGCATCGCGACAGCTGTAGAAAAACAGAAGAGGCCAAGACCTACATAGACTTGTATTGTCAACGGACAATACAGTCTTATCAAGTTCCGTAAAACTACCCAATTATAGTCCAAAAGCTCCCAACTATGGTCCAAAACTAAGTCAAATATCTTCGATTTAGTGTAATTTATTATATTATTAACGCAGTTGTTATACAAAGTCTCCTCATTAATGATTAAAAAACAAATTACGAGTTGAACTTGTGGACCATAGTTGTAGTAGTGGACTATAGTTGTATGGTTTTACGGTTATCAAACTTGCGATTTGCGAGAATACTTAGGGGTCACATTGGTTAGTTCCCCTGAGGTCGACTCGCCTCCGTAGGGGTAGCAACTGGAACGCCCTGGCTGGGTGTCTAGCCGACCGTATAGACCATTATGTTTATGGCCCCTCCAGACAAAAAGCGAGTCTAAGATAGCATTCATGTATGAACGCCATAATTATTTACTTGGGTCAACATGAGAACTAAGTGCGGTCACCATCGTATATAGGTATCTAACCATTTTAATGATCGTAAGTACCTACATGAAAATGCCTTTATTTTAAACGATTTCACCAAACTTTTATTCGAAGAATAACGCTTCTGTCGGATCTCGGACAATACGTCAAAACTCGCGGTGTGCCTACAGGTCTTTGAGAACGAAAAGTTTTCGAACTTCGAACAAGAATGTGGGAACTCTGGACGCTTACAGCTACGGCAACAGCTTATCATCAGGGTCGTGGCAGGCCCTCCCCCAATGATTGCCACAATGACCGCTCCTGTGCCACCCGCATCCAGCGGACTCCTGCGACCTTCACCAGGTCATCAGTCCACCTTGTGCGGGGCCTACCCACGCTGCGCCTTCCGTTTGACGTATGACAAGTATAAATGTCCGAAACAAGTAGCCATGCTAGTGAACGTGTTGACGCGGGTAAGTAAATACATTATCTGCTCTGGGTCTGGGCATTCCCAATGACTCATATATGTGCAATTGTGCATATTGTAACGTATATTTACGATAATGTATGTTACATAAACTGCGATTAAATCTGACAATAATTTAGTTCGTCTAGAGTCACTCACTTGTTTGCTACAATGTGTAAGTAGATTTAGGCCGCGTGGTGACAGCAGTAAGAATACTAAGAATACATTTGTCTCCACCCCAACTCCTTCCGTGGGTGTCTTAAGAGACGATTAAGGGATAATAGTTTCACTGACCAGTTGTTTATTATAAAATTAATTATGGGTAGCAGCGTCATCGTGGTGGATACAATCTTGCTTTACCTCCTAATTTTATTTTTATTTTATTTATTCACATGTATTTACCCGGCTTACAATTTAGCACCAATACACCGACAAACGGAAAACAAGAAAGGCTTTTTAGCAGTGGACCAGGGTAGGTTGAGGATGTATGACAAATGTATATATTTTAATCGTTAGTTGGATTGTTTTTAGAAAAATCACGGTAAGTAAAGGAGTGGGCTAGGTAGCCGTTCAGATTGCAGAACTTACGTCAACCACAGTCGTTCACGGTTTATTTTTTAATAGCAGGTATTCGTTACCGTATTGTAGATAGTATTCCCAAGTTTTTATGAAAACTTCTCTTCCGTGCCTTCTACGTGCAAATAAAACATGGAAGTTGGACTCCATAATTAAATTGCCTCGCAAAAACAGTCCTGAAATTTCGTTGACAAATGTCACCTCTTCAATACATCACGCTAATGAATTTCTATATTGACCTATAAACTTAAACCGCTGTTTAAAAATAGTTATGATTGGGTCCATCAATGTTTTGATTGGCTGTAAGTATTATATTTGCGATTGTTCAAAATGTGCGCCGAAATGCGCATTGTTAACAATGCTCGTAAGGACCAGTGTACATGACAATGTACTCTCCATTTTAATGAAATTCATAAACTTAATAAAGTCGCATTTCCTTTGTTTGATTGATTTTACAAACATCCGAAATTCACCACTATTCCTTACAAAGCAAGGTACAAAATAAGACTTAAGGTCTCTGCCCACTAGACCGTACCATACCATGAACGTAGCATGAACGTATCAGACAAGAAACTATTTAGGTATTCTTTGTATTAAAAAGTATGAGACTATGCTCACTAGGACGTTCCGGCGCCGGCCAACACGGTCTCATACTTTTCAATACAAAGAATAGTTTTTTGTCTGATACGTTCATGGTATGGTAAGGTCTAGGGCGAGACCTTTAAAGAAAATGTTATTATAGTGGACCTTACGAGGCTATATGCCCTGTCCATCGCGGCACAATTGTTTTTGGGGGGCATTTTAGACTGTGCTTATAATTGTCGTAGGGTGCATTTCTATACAGTTGCAATCAGATATATCATAGCGTCCGGAACATTCAAAAATATCTAAACACGCCTTTATTACCATAATAATAGAGGCGTGTTCAGATATTTTTAAGCGCCTCAGACGCTACGATATGTTTGGTGGCGTCTTCATAAGGCAATCAGGACTTGCTTAATGAGTTCACAATCACGGTGATGACAGCGTGGTGAAACGGAACGACACGGAAATCAATGTGAAGGCTGCCTATGTGTAATATTGAATGCTACCTACCTATACAGGGTGTAAATATTCTAATATCATCTAATTTCATATTTTAAGTATAAACGGGATTTACTTACTCTCGAATTGCTGAACAGACTGTCTGTAAACGTTAGAATAATATTAATTAGTTTTCGCGATTAAGTCCCGTTGGTCGTTATAATATGAGTGATAACCGTGACAGTTTAAATCAATACATAAATCCACTGCTGGACATAGGCCTCCCCTTTGGACCTTCACATACACCCGTTGGATTCAGCAATCTTCATAAGGTCGTCTAGCCATCTAATTAGTGGAAGTCCTACGCTACCTTTGCCAAGCCGTGGTCTTCACTCGACTACTTTTCGACCTCATCGACCATCTGCTCTGCGAGCAATGTGGCCTGCCCATTGCTACTTTACTTATCAATCTGATACGGGCGATAAAATACAACTAGTGTGCTTACCATGAGCTGGCGCAGTGAGTTTAACGCAATGATAATACATGGATTTGGTTAAATAGGTGGGAAACAATGAAACCAGTGTGGCCAGTCTTTCACCAGGTCATCAGTTCTGGCGGGTCACAACGGAAGAACAGCGCTGGCCTAGCCAGCTACATGCTGAGTTGTGACACTTTTGTGGCAAGCTGTTGTTGTGTGCTTATTTGTAAATGTGTATAATTATGTCCATCGTGCTTGTCATAAATAAATTTCATTTCATTTCGTTTCAAACAAGGGACAAATATTTGAGACAAACCCACTAATATCCATAAATGCCATCGCCAGGATTTGGACCCGGAACCTCCGGACTGGAACCAGACCTGTGGCCTATACCACAAAACTTTACAAGCGTACAATTCTACGAAATTATCAACTTTTTGTATGGGAATTTACACAATTTTGTAGAATTGTACGCTTGTAAAGTTTTGTGGTATAGGGGCCTGAACTCAGTACCTAAACGACTCCAACCCATGGCAACTCAAATGGTGACACGGATTTCATTTTCAGGGCTCCGTCATTACGAGCATTACTCTGACAATGACCGCTACGTCAGCCATTGTTCGATGCACCTCCACAGGTATCTCACAACAACTCCTATCTGAAAACAATACTTACCACCAAAAGCAACTTTACTACCACACGGTAAAGACCTATTTTAAAATCAATAAAAAATGTCGTAAGATAAAAAAAATACTGCTGTTTATTATTACTAATTTGTTTACTGCACTTTGCTAACGTCATGATGCGATTTTTCAGTAGTTATATTTATGTTTTCGACTGTTAACTAACATAAAGAATGTGCGGGAAAATTCACGAGATTTTAACAAAGAATCCTTTGGTCGGTGGAGCAAAATTGAAATTGGCATAGATACTATAGATGTTTTTAAATAGACTGTTCTACCTCAATGGGTTTCCTTTGATTCCTAACTTTTTATGACTTTCTTCCTTATGAGGGTAATTATTTAAGTCGTGGCCTTATAAGCAAAAAATAATTTTTTCATGACTTACGATAGTTGCCATATTTACAAGGTATATAAAGGTAGGTTCTAGTATTCTGATCGTTTTGAGAATCCAGTAGTTTTGATATCGACCCTTATCTCAGGCATTTAAAAAAGAAGAATAGCTAACATTCTGACTTCTGACAGCTATATTTTATTCAGGTTTGGTGAAACAGGCCCTTAAAATATCAGTGCGGAATAAGAATTTGTCAGCCTCTGTAGCCTAGTTGGTAGTGACCCTGCCTACAAAGCTGGAGATTTCGGGTTCGAATTCCGGCGAGGGCATTATTTGTGTATTTAGTTATCACAAATATTTGTTCCTTGGTCATGGCTGTCTATGTATTTAAGTATATATATTATATATATCGTCGCTTGGTACCCACATCACAAGCCTTAATTGAGCTTACCGTGGGACTAGGTCGAACTTGTGTAAGATGTTCATTTATTTTATTTAAGAATGACTCATGCTAGACCGGACCGGACCCGATTTGGACTGTCCGACACTTCTGTCAGGACTCTCAGTAGGAATGACGTCAGATAGACTGAAGTTAACGGAACTTGGTTGGTTTGGTCTTGTGTGAGGCATTCCTTATCATCCTTACCTATATACATATAAGGTATTGTAATTATTGTAAGGTGTGTGTTATTTCCAAAATTATACATAGCTAACCAAGGAACATTGAGCCCCTCTGGGACTACGTCGAAGTAACATTATGAATTTATAATATAAGATAATAAGAAATGTTGTACTCCGGTCACTATTATGATATTGTTCTAGAGCGGCCTAGGGTCCCAATTGGTTGAGTACCTACATCAGATTTAATGACTCTCAGGGTATTTAATACTTAGTCGTTTATAGGCTCAGAAAAAGTTCATTTCAGTTTATGATTTCAATTTCAGCCAATCACCATCATCATCATCATCATCATATCAGCCGAAAGACGTATACTGCTGAACATGGGCCTACCCCGAAGATTGACATAATGACCGGTCCTGCGCCACCCGCATCTAGCGGACTCCTGCGACCTTCACCAGGTCATCAGTCCACCTTGTTTGGGCTACCTACCTACGCATAATACCTACATATTTATATACCTACTAAGTATACTGAGGTAACTAATTAATAATTTAATTCTGTATTAGAAATAAAAGTATGTCGAAAACGAGACGTAAAATGTTTTGTTTTGTCGCGTGAGTCCTCTAAAACATTTCAATTGTATTTAAGTAGATCGATAACATGATCGATATTTGATATAAATGATTATTTTGAAAATAAAATGATTAAATTGGCTAGTTGCCAGGTAGATTGCATAAACGCAGAGATGCAGTTCGCAAAGAAGGCAGAAATAATACGAGTAACTACCTATCACATAACAGTATTGTTGTTAATCGCAAATTTAATATGAAAATATTGTTACGTTCGTGGGGTGGGTTTTCTATAGAAAATGTATAAATAAGCCACTAATTAAAACTGACACTTTAATTACTAATTAAAGGAACAACACCAAACTAAAACAGTAATCACACACTTAACACGTCACACTGATTCACTCTCAAACTCGCCGTTAGAATCGCAGTTTTCGCTCTTGATGTTATCTCTTCGCTGTCTCGATAGAAACTCTCCTCGGCCGGGTCATGCTGTGTATTTATACCAGTCACTCAAATCTACAAAGTACGAGAAGATTCGACTCTAGAAAGTTCCCGAGTTAGGTGCGCGAACATTCTAGAGTATCGCTGTCTCTTTCTACAGGTTTCTCTTTCACACCCGTCCAGAATGTTCTCTCTATAGCTGTCTCATTCACATCCTTCCAGAACATTCTCTCATGCTGTCTTTATCTAATAGTGCTTTCTCTTTCACTCCTATGGGAAATTTAGCTATATACCGATTTGTACTTGAGAGGCCCAAAAGGGGTCCTGAAAACGCCTGAAAACGGGTTTTCAGGTTATTGCACCATCGGATAGAGGGTATCCTGAAACGGCCTGAAAACATGTTTCAGGCGCCTGAAAACGACGGTATCTGGGGTGAATATTTGATTTTGTAGTATGTGAAAGAGGACCTTCTGAAACGGCCTGAAAACGCATTTCAGACTGCTGAAAACGCTTCTAACGTGTCTAAAATCATATTTGTAGTTTTTATCATGCCACCGGCGTAACACTACCCCCTCCTAAGACATGCTCGTCCCGAGCATCATTATTTCCGTGGTATTTGGCGAGCCGGTCTACGTGAACAATCTTGCATGGGCTTCGTAAATTCCTCCGTATCCGATACGTAACGTCATTGATCTTCGTAACCACTCTGTACGGCCCGTCCCAATTCGGGGACAGTTTCGGAGACTTTCCTTTCTTTCTCATAGGGTTATGTAGCCACACCAATGAGCCTTCCTCGTACCCAATTTGGTTGGACTTCCTGTCATACCTGGTCTTCATCCTCGTGCTAGCTTGAAGCCCGTGCTCGCGAACTAGACTATAAACGTCATCCATCCGGTCTCTTAGATCGCACACATACTCTGTTATAGACCTCGGAGCATCTGGTGGTCGTCCTGTTAAGAGGTCAGCAGGTAAACGAAGCTCTCTTCCGAAATTGGCATATGCGGGAGTAACTGCAGTGCTTTCATGGGTGGCGGACCTGTATGACATCAAAAAGAGAGGGATATGCCGGTCCCAATCTTTTTGGTGACTTTCGACTACCTTGGCAAGATGTCTCTCCAGGGTCTGATTGAATCTCTCAACCATTCCATCGGACTGAGGATGATATGACGTAGTTCTTGTCTTATGCAATCCCATGATTCGACAGGTCTCTTGGAATACCGCAGATTCAAAGTTCCTGCCTTGATCGCTGTGTATCTCCAGGGGTACTCCAAAACGGCAAATTACTTCATTGACTAACTTTTCCGCTATTGTGACTGCTTCCTGATTGGGAATAGCAAACACTTCAGGCCACTTGGTGAAATAGTCCATCACAACAAGAATGTACTTATTTCCAGAGTCTGATGTAGGGAACGGGCCTGCGACATCTAACGCAATCCTTTCCCAAGGTGCTCCAACATTGTAGATCTTGAGCGCCCCTCTGCTTCGGGTATGCGGTCCTTTAACTGATGCACAGCTTACACACTTTCTACACCAATCATCGACATCCTCGCGGCAGTGGATCCAATAAAATCGTTGTCGAATTTTCATTAAAGTCCTTTTAACTCCAAGGTGTCCACCAGAAGTACCGTTGTGGTAGCTTTCTAAAACGTCTTTCACTCTTTTCCTTGGGACAACAACTTGTAGGTGGACATCTTTCCCATTCGCTGACTCCCATTTCCTGCATAATACGCCACTATGCATGACGAAACTATCCCATTGCGCCCAGTAGCTTTTTGTAACTGTCCCCATCGGAGCTACTTCACACCATTTTGGTTTAGGTACGCCTGCACTAACCCAGTCAAAAATGGGCTTTATGTCGGGGTCTTCTTTTTGTGCATGTTGCATGGATTCATCGCTCCACTCCTCACTAACTGTGTCTGTTCGCAACATCCTCAAGCATTCCTTGCCCTCTTGTCTAAGACAATGCTTGCAGTCATCTGGGCAAGGCCTCCGAGAGAGGGCGTCCGCATTTCCATGCGATTTTCCACTGCGGTGTTCGATTACAAAGTCATATTCTTGAAGCTGTTCGATCCAACGTGCTACCTGTCCCTCAGGGTTTTTAAACTCCAGCAGCCATTTCAAGGCAGCATGATCAGTTCTTATCCGAAACTTCCGCCCCAACAGGTATTTGCTGAAATGCTGTAACGTCTTTACAACGGCCAGCAGTTCCCGCCGAGTGACGCAATAATTTCTTTCTGGTTTTGATAATGATTTGCTAAAGTAAGCGATTACCACCTCATTATCTCCCTTCTTTTGTGACAATACTCCTCCAATGCCTGTATTACTGGCATCAGTATCCACAATAAAGTCCGCTTCTGGATCTGGATATCCTAGTATTGGCGTTTCGCAAAGTCTTTGCTTGAGGTTGTTGAAACTTTCTGTACATCTCTGAGTCCAGTCGAACTGTCGCTTTTCTTCCGTTAGTTCGTGCAATGGCTTTGCTATATCCGAAAAGTTCTTCACAAATCTCCTGTAGTATGAGCAAAGTCCTAAGAAAGCACGTACAGCAGTTTTGTCCCTCGGTATGGGCCAATCCTTTACAGCGCTGATCTTTTCAGGATCTGTCTGGATGCCGTCCTTGGAAATCACATGTCCCAAATAATTGACTTTCTGTTTGAAGAGCGAACATTTCTTTGGGCTTAGTTTCAGATTTGCCTCTCGTAGTTTAGACAATACTTGCTCCAATTTATTAAGGTGGTCATCGAAGTTTTTACCAATGATGATAATGTCATCCAAATAAACCAAGCAAGTATCTCCTAGTAGACTAGCTAATATTTGTTCCATTAACCTCTCGAATGTTGCCGGTGCGTTGCACAAACCAAAAGGCATAACATTGAACTGCCAGAGTCCTTTACCAGTTGAAAAAGCAGTTTTCTCTTTATCCTTATCCTTGATTTCGACCTGCCAGTACCCACTCTTTAAATCCAACGTTGAAAACCATTTCATTCCATTTAAAGTGTCTAGAGTGTCGTCGATTCGAGGCAATGGATAGCTGTCTTTCTTAGTCGCATCATTCAGTCGGCGGTAATCGACACAGAATCTCATAGTGCCGTCCTTCTTCTTCACCAAAACCACGGGGGAACACCAAGGGCTTGTCGAAGGTTCAATGATGCCGCCCCGTCTCATCTCCTCGATCATTTCTTCAACTTCCTTTTCTCGTGCCACTGGAACTCGTCGAGGTCGCTGCCGAATGGGCATCACTTCACCAGTGTCGATTTCATGCTGGACTACGCCAGTTCTTCCAATATCGCTGTCATGCGCAGAGAATACATTGCTATACCGCAACAATAACTGACGTGCTTTGACCAGCTCTTCCTGAGTGAGATCATTTCTTGATTCGCCCAACAACCCTTCTATGTCCGTGGAAAGCAAGGTATCTTCAGATTCCTTATCCTTGGTAGGAGCCTGACAGCTTTGTATCCAAGAGAGTTCCTCACATTTTCCAACCAAAGTACCTTTGTTAAGGACACACTTGGTATCACTGAGGTTGAGAACTCTCACAAATGCTGCAGGTGAAGTTGTAACCACCGTACGAGCTGCCATCCATGGTTTACCGTTGGATACTTTTTCTACAACTACACATCGACGACCTCTCTGACTTGATGTTCTTGGTAAACGCACTGGGACTAGAACCTGTGCCTTTGGTAGGAGAACAGTTCTTCTAGAGCAGTAAACATTCCCACTAATTCCTCCTTCCATAGGAACCTCATCAAATCTAGTTTTCAGGACTCCAACTTCCATGTCAATTTTATAACCATGGCACCTCATAAAATCAAGTCCAATAATACAGTCGTCAATTATGTCGGCAACAATCACTTTATGCCGATAAATGTGCTTGCCGATTCTTAAATCCACTCCTGTCTCCCCCTTGATGGGAATATGCTGGCCAGTGGCTGTAAGCAGCTGTAGATGCTTCGGTTGGACGACTACATGACCTCGAGTCAGGTGTTTCAGAAGCCAAGAATTAATCACCGTCCGAGAAGCTCCGGTGTCGATAGTAAGGTTACATGGTATTCCACCAATTTCTCCCTTGACGACCAGACTATTCCCGTCGTTGACTTGTGAGATCACTACTGGGACATTTCGACCACCAGCCAGCACTCGTCCCTTAGTCCTGGCTCTTACTCGTTTCCCTGCTGCGGCTCTGGTCGTACAGAGCCCTTATTCCTGGTCACAGGGGATTCATCTCGTTCTCTCCTGCTGCTTCTCTTCGGGCAACTAGTTTGTATATGGCCACGTTCTCCACAATGGTAACATCGTGGCCCAAACTCCCGACGTGGTGCAATCGGCTCCCTAGCAGATAGCTCACGTAGCTTATAGGATCTTGATGGATCTTGGCGTACAGCTTCAACTTCTAGGGCATGAGCTACGGCATCCTTAAGGCTTTCGTGGTGCCCTAGTCGTACTGCCGCCCTTACTTCCAAATCTCGGATCCCATCAACAAATGCCTGCACCAGCATGGTTTTTATCCAAGAGTCAGCTGAACGTTGGTATGCCTTTCTGACCAGCTTTTCAATTTCCAGGGCCCATTGTTGCAATGTCTCATTACGTCCCTGCGTTCTGTCTTTCAGTTGAGCTCGGTAGACATGTTCTAGATGACTGTCTCCGTAACGGGCTTCTAATGCTTCTAGAAGCCGGTCGTAAGTTTGCTCTTTTCCAAGAGCTTCTAGAATTGTAAGAGCCTCGTCACGAAGTGCCAGCGTCAGAGCCGTCATCGCTTGCTCCTTACTCCAACCGTTTGCTTTGGACACGGACTCGAACTGTAGCTTGTACGCCGCCCACGAAGATGTTCCATCAAAAGGAGGTGCCTTAAATTTTCCACCTCCCGGCACAGATATCTCAGGTGTGCAGGGACTGATGCCACTAGCTACTTTTAATTCAAGCTTCTGGAGGCGACGCTCAACCGCTTCCTCTACAACATGAATCTTGTTCTCCATGTCACTGAGCTTCCCTTGGACTTCGTACATTTCTTGCTTCCATTCAGTAGCAGCCTTGTGCAACTCTTGAAGAATCAATTTCGACTGTTCTTCTTGTTTCCGCGACTGTTCTTCTTGTTTCCGTGACTGTTCTTCTTGTTTCCGCGACTGTTCATCTTGTTTGCGCGACTGCTCCTTCAGGAGAATCAGAATAGTTCTGAGGTCTACGTCTTGAGTACTCTTAGCCTGCAAACCAGACGGACCGGGCTTGGATGCAGTATCCTCACATGCTGGAGGCTCTTCACGTACTGCAATATCCTCCTGCGCTGCAAGTTCCTCACGTGCAGTTTGGCTCCGGGTCACAACTCCTTTTGGCTCGGTCTCGTTGTCACGTGGCGTTATACCCATTTTCTATCCCGCTTCTGACACCAAATGTTACGTTCGTGGGGTGGGTTTTCTATAGAAAATGTATAAATAAGCCACTAATTAAAACTGACACTTTAATTACTAATTAAAGGAACAACACCAAACTAAAACAGTAATCACACACTTAACACGTCACACTGATTCACTCTCAAACTCGCCGTTAGAATCGCAGTTTTCGCTCTTGATGTTATCTCTTCGCTGTCTCGATAGAAACTCTCCTCGGCCGGGTCATGCTGTGTATTTATACCAGTCACTCAAATCTACAAAGTACGAGAAGATTCGACTCTAGAAAGTTCCCGAGTTAGGTGCGCGAACATTCTAGAGTATCGCTGTCTCTTTCTACAGGTTTCTCTTTCACACCCGTCCAGAATGTTCTCTCTATAGCTGTCTCATTCACATCCTTCCAGAACATTCTCTCATGCTGTCTTTATCTAATAGTGCTTTCTCTTTCACTCCTATGGGAAATTTAGCTATATACCGATTTGTACTTGAGAGGCCCAAAAGGGGTCCTGAAAACGCCTGAAAACG
Source organism: Thaumatotibia leucotreta (assembly GCA_025490895.1). Lineage (NCBI taxonomy): Eukaryota > Metazoa > Arthropoda > Insecta > Lepidoptera > Tortricidae > Thaumatotibia > Thaumatotibia leucotreta. The sequence continues at coordinate 11,943 of JALPQI010016504.1, forward strand.
GGTTTTCAGGTTATTGCACCATCGGATAGAGGGTATCCTGAAACGGCCTGAAAACATGTTTCAGGCGCCTGAAAACGACGGTATCTGGGGTGAATATTTGATTTTGTAGTATGTGAAAGAGGACCTTCTGAAACGGCCTGAAAACGCATTTCAGACTGCTGAAAACGCTTCTAACGTGTCTAAAATCATATTTGTAGTTTTTATCATGCCACCGGCGTAACAATATGTAAATTAGTAGGTATATATTTGTCTTGCGCATTTGTGTTAGTTTAGTTCCCTACTTTTGTGTTCATTTTCTAATACCTTTTTATTGTGTCTCGTCTGCTACGGCGAACAAAGAAGTTCGCAAATTTCGGGGATTTTTCTCTGTCACTCTAATGACGCCTTCTTTGGAGTGACATTAGACAAATAACCGAAATTTACGAAATTCGATGTTCGCGGTAGCAGGCCTGGTTAGCTGCGGCCCTACCACGAACCACGACCCCGAAGCTCGCAAATTTCGGGGATTTGTCTCTGTCACTCTAATGACGCCTTCGTTGGTGTGACGGAGACTCATCCAGGAGTACACCCTACCTCATGGACTTAAATTTAGCGAGTAACTCGTTTGTTAATATTTGAATTGAGTGTTACGCCTATAATAATTGTAAATAAGTGATGTCCGTTCGCAGGCAGGTCTACCGCAAAAATCGAGAATCGTATAATTCGATGTTTCTGTCACTCCAACGAAAGCGTCATTAGAGTGAGAGAGACAAATCCTCGAAAGCGTTTCGAAGTTCGCGATAGGGCACCAGTTGCATAAACCGAGGTGCAGCATTTCGCGGCGCCTGCAGTTGCTGACGGGGCTGCGGTGTCGTCTTACGGGGAACCAGGCCGTAGGTATCGAGCGTTGTAAACACGTTATTTCATTATTGACTCATCATCATCATCACCTATGATAGTCCACTGCTGGACGAAGGCCTCTCCTATTAATTTTGCGTATTGACGCATTAGGAGGTAAATGCCCATAATCGCCACGCTGGGCAAGCGGATTGGCGATCGCAGTAATGTGTCCACTATGATGACGCTGCTGCCCATCATCAATCTTGTAAAATGGTCAGTGACACTTCAATCCCTTACTCGACTCTTACGACACCCGCAGGAGTTGGGGTGGTGACAGATGTATTCTTACTGCCGTCACCAGCATTATTGACTGAGTTTATTCATTTTATATTTATAGGTATAGTCTGGTTAATCTGGCTCTGTCCAAAACGATTGACGGTAAAAAATGCGTAGAATTTAAAGTTTCATGAGTAGTCAACTATTCGCGCCTTCATTTTTAGAGTTTAATAGCCAAAATTGCAAAAACGGAACCCTTATAGTTTCGTCATGTCCGTCTGTCCGTCTGTCCGCAGCATAGTTCAGTGGCCGTTAATACTATAAATCTGCAATTTTGTACAGGTTATGTATACCTCTAATCATGCCAACGAAGTGATACAATAAAAACTAGAAAATTTTTTTGGTGAAGTGAGGATGATTTTTTATTTGATGTAATCTTATAGTGTGGGGTATCATTGAATAGGTCTCTTAAAAAGAATAAGGGTCTTCAATTTTTTTTTTCTATAGTCAATATTTTCGTAGATAATCGCTCCAGAGAATTGTGTCGCCCCCCTCTAACTTTTGATCCGTAGGTCCAAAAATATGAAAATCATGAATAGTGAGCTTATTATTACGGCCCAGCCGTTTTTGAATAACTACGGAACCCTATACCTACACTGAGCATGGCCAGACATGCTCTTGGGCGGTTTTTTAAAGGATGCGTTGCAGCGTAGGAAATGTCATAGTAGATGGCATACCGTTTGCACGTCGGCGACGTGCTCGCCATGCAAGCGGTGTGGGTATCTATATGACATTTACATACACTACAACGCGCGTGCCACGTATCCTAAAGTAAAACCTAACGTATCCTTTACTTTCCAACTCAAACTAAGTTATGGTACGGCTACTGTTCCTTAAAAAAATGACATTTTCGAAGAGTTCTCAAGTGAAAAGCCTACTCAACAACTTAAAAAAGTAAATGTAAAGCATCGGTCTCTTCCACGTCGATGACGCGTTCGTTAGAGTGACAGAGACAAATGTTCAACAGTTACAAAATTCGAAGTTCTTGGTAGACCATCAGCCCCTAAATAGTTATAATGGATACCTATTGGGATTTTTTTTTCACCTGCCTTTTTAGGGTTCCGTAGCCAAAATGGCAAAAACGGAACCCTTATAGATTCGTCATGTCCATCTGTCACAGCCGATTTACTCGGAAACTATAAATCATACAGTAACGAAATTTGGTAAGGATATGTGTTGTATGAACCGCTACAGGATTATGATACTAAATTGAAAAAAAAACCATTGGGGTGGGGGCCCGCCATACATGTAACTGAGGGATAGAAAATTTTTTTTAGTTGTATTTAAGCGTGTGGGGTATTAATAGAAAGGTCTTTGGAATAGGTTTATAAATCTCATTTTTATTTAAGGAAATCGTTTTCGAGATATCAGCTCTCTAAGTCTGAAAATCGTGTCCCCCCGCTATTTCTTAAACTGCGCGATATAAAATTCAAAAAAAAATATATGTTATGCACATTAATAAACTCTATCAACGATTTTTGGTTTGATTAAATTATCTCCTATAGTTTTTGAGGTAGGTTGATTTAACTGTATTTTTTTAATAATAAATTGATAATGGTACGGAACCCTTTGCGCGCGAGTCCGACTCGCACTTGGCCGGTTTTTTGATATGATAATAACAATATTAGCTTACATAAGAAATACATGCATATTAGGAATTACCTATGTATTGTAGCTCAACATTCATTGCCTAGTGTTTCTCACGCCGGCGTCACGACCGCACTCGACTATTCACACGAGAAGTTTTCTAAAAGTCGTAAAATTTCTATTGAACAGGAAAAAAATTATAGGCTTATTAAAAAAAATCTACGTATGTGTTCTATTACTAAATAAATACAGGGTGTTAGTGAGTATACCGACAGACTTGAAAGGTGTATTCCAACCACATTTTGAGGCTATAATGTCATATGGATTTTTCTGGATTCGGCTTAGTTTAAGAGATAATGACATGTTTTTCAAAAAACTATTTTCATCATAAGTCACTGAAAAATGCGTGCACGATTAAAATTCTTACTTTAATATTTTTCATCTCGACGTATTCACTGATTAAAGTTAGAGAAAGTGAGAAAAAATTCCAGAAAAATGACCAACTAAAAAAAACCTGAAAAAAAATCATTCCCTCAAATTTATTACTGTTTATGTAGAAAAAAAAATCAAAACATCACAAAAAGTAATGACATGTCACATTTTTTTTTTACTTCTTTTGTCATCAAAAATGCATAGGTAAAGTCTATCGGTCTACTCACGAACACCCTGTATATGGCATAATACGTCTTCATTACTGAGTAACGACAGGCCATCTATCCAAGTTGGTAAGTTGCTAAAATTCACTATCGAACCTTGAGGTAAAGTCAAGGGCAAGAGTTGAAGATTGTAGTAAACATTCATAGCATTTTTCTATGGTATGAGTATGGTTTATAAACCGTTGTTAATGATAAATGATAAGTAAACACTATTAATTTGTTTTTTTTTGTGCTATTAGGCAAACTTGTAGCAACTCTAGTGATATAGATTTCTGCTACACATCGACTGTAATCTTTGAATTAAGTTTACATAAACTAAACCTTGATCACATATTTTTCAGAGCCTCTGTCACTTCTGATTCAACTGCAAAATAAGTGCTGAGTCTTTCCTAGGTACCGGTATGATTTTTATTTTTATTAAATAGACATCAACGAGCGCTGCAAACTAGTTTTTCCACCATATAAAAGACATCAACGCCTTGACACTGAACTGGCTTCAACTTCGTTTCTTTGGGGCTCCGTTATTTTAATACTTTTAATAACAAAAACTAAGTTCTTTGCCTTATTATTTCGGATTATTTGTAGAAATAATACTGCATATAATAGTGATATCATTAACATAGAATATCTCATACTTGAGCTAAACGAGCCCACCAGCTTGTCAATAAAATGTAGGGTCATACAATTTGCGGCCCATAAGAAAGTTAAATAAATAAATATCTCGGTACACCTTACACAAATCGACTTAGTCCCACGGTAAGCTCAATTAAGGTCTGATGATGTGGGTACCAAGCGACTACATGTACCTATATAATAGCCGGCAGCAAGAGTACATTTGTCACCACCCCAACTCCTCCTGCGGGTGTCGTAAGAGTCGACTAAGGGATTGAAGTGTCACTGACCATTCTACAAGATTGATGATGGGCAGCAGCGTCATCATAGTGGACACTATAGCGTGGCGTGGCGTGGCGATTATGGGCATTTACGCCTAGTTAATAGGAGAGGCCTACGTCCAGCAATAGAGTAAATCCAACTAATCTACTTAACCTAACCTATACCTAAGATTGGCCCTTGTGGCATTGTACCGAGGATGCTGGCGGCATTTCCTCGCTGTATCGCAATACTGATGCGTTGTGCAAGGAAGTCGCCAGCTCTTCGGTCATTAGTTACGTCAACCAGACGTGCAAAAATATCGAAATAATCCTTTTATATGTGACGACGAATATGTGTTCTTATTAGACAGAATTATAGTGCATCGGCATTTTTGAGCATTTTTATATACACCTAATTTTATTTATTTATTTATTAATGTTAGGAGAACCAACAGCTATTACTACAATAACGTTAACTTAATTAAGTTACAAAAAGCCAATTACAGGTTCCCACCAATAGTAGCATAAAGGGAGTTATTAGGTGTATCACACTACCATATTATAACACTAGGTAACTAGTTCTTAAAACAAAACAATTTTTTTTACATGTTTAAATTATTATACACTCGCTTTAAAAAGGCCTGTCCTTTAGATGTACACTCAAAACCCAATTTATTTGTGTGTGACACAATTTATTTAAAGTATCGTTTGGCTATAATTTTTCTCACTTAAGACATAGACAGAAAGAATCATACCGCATCATTCCTACGCTAATTATGTATCGTTCATAAATATGTGTACCTACATATTTTTACTTATTGTAATCGAATAAGGTCCATAATTGTAAACATATTTGTGAAGTCGTCGGCACTCGGAATAAAGAAATATTAAGTACCTAACTTTTATTGTATTTGGGGTTGATTCAATAATATGGCAGCCTGTGCCGTTAACGTGGTAATATATTTTGACCCCTAAGTCCGTTTGTAACAGCTTGGAATTGGAGGTCAAAGCCTGTCACCTTGACATTCGATCAGAATTGGTTACGAATTTGCCAGTTTATGGTAAAAGGGAATATTAGTGTACATGTGGAGGCTGATGACCTGGTGAAGGTCGCAGGACCGGTCATTGTGGCAATCTTTGGGGATGGCCTATGTTCAGCAGTGGACGTCTTTCGGCTGATATGATGATGATGATGATGTGGAGGCTCCCATTGGTCATGAAACACCTTATTTATAAACGTAGGAAGTAAGCCGATAAAAGTAGGGTTGGTCTTTTTCGGTCTAAATCAATATATTTGTAGATACAGTCGAGTGCATTAATATATATAGACCAATTTATAAGGGATCAGTATGGAGAAGTGTATTATATACAGGGTGTTTTTTTTCGACCGTTCAAATTCTACGTAGTGAATGTGTAGGTCATACTCACCAACTTTTACTATGGGGACAAAGTGGAAATCGCGAAAAAAAATCAGCTGTTTCATACATTTCGGCCGGCGGCGTAATGCCGCCAATTTGTATGAAACAGCTGATTTTTTTTTTCGCGATTTCGACGTTGTCCCCATAGTAAAAGTTGGTGAGTATGACCTACACATTCACTACGTAGAATTTGAACGGTCGAAAAAAAAACACCCTGTATTAATGTCCTTGACTGTACTTACCTACTACTCACCGTATTACCAGCAGAAAACCTTTACCTCACCACAATACCTTATACCATACCAACAATAACCAACAACTATACTCACTCCATTTCAAATACCATGACCCGATGCTACATAAAACTTTGCAGTGTCATCGGGCCATGGTATTTGAAATGGAGTGGAGTATACCTAAAGTGGTGACCACCGACTGAACAAGATGTCTACCACCAACGGTGTGAACGAAGAACAACAGCTGACGCCTCAAGCAAGACGCATTTTGGACAGAAAGGGACAAACGATACTTATAGGCTTGCTAAGTTAGGAGGCGATTATGAATAAAGGCCAAGGCACACCGGATGCGTGTGCAGTACGTACGCGTGCGTGTGTGCGTAGCGAGTGCGTTGTAGCGTATGTAAATGTTATATTAAACGACACACCGTTTGCGGGGCGTTCACGTGTGCGTGACGTGCAAGCGGTGTGACATCTACTATGACATTACCGACGCGATAGTGAGACCCTATTACTATACTAATTTATTATACTATATTTTTATTACTATCCTCGTACTGCCCAATGTGATTTATAATGGACTTATTCGAATATGTAGAACGAAAGAAAAGCGACTATATTTTCAAACTCATTAGGTTTAAATTTCAATAGCAATACTTAGTATGACGGGCAGGACAAGGCTATACTATATTTTTTACTAATTACGAATTATACTTCTAAACCGTTACGATATACCTAGTTTTTCCATTATGGCGGTAATGGAATGGATAACGAAGGTATTAAAAAAAATATGGAAATTTTGGAACATATGAAAACATGCAGGGTCAGTGTGGGACTGTGGTGTGGGTAAGTAAGCTATATTTTATTTGTAAGGAAAGTTCGTCATATGCGTCTTATATTGTTGAGTTTGGGGTGGAAATCAGTTGGTAGACTTTCCTGATAGACGTAGACGGTCTTATCCGCATTGCCCTTATGAGAAAATAGTAATGTGTAAAAAAAATGGTACAGTAGATAAAATCATTATATTTTCATTTCTTATTATTGTTTAGTTTCAGCGGAAAAAGTGTACATTTATTCGATTTATCTAAGATAATTTATACCTACATAGCGGTAAATGATGTTGGATTTATATTTGTAATCTACCGTTAGAAAAGGAAAATATCGCTTTAAAATTACAATGAAAGCAAAGAAATATTACTGTAAAAGATACTGTTCATTACTTGCCGATTACTTACAATAAGAAACATTTCTGTCAAAAAACTTGTTATATGTTGTTGTTGTATTGTTGTTGTTTTCATAGTTTTATTTCATGAGTAATCCTCGCGGTAACCGAAGAAAATATCTTGTTATATGAATTAGTCATTATAATGACAAAAAAATACTATAATAATTATTTTAATTTAGGCATCAATGTCTTTGTTATTTATTGAAGTATATTATTTAAAAGGTTTAAGCACCTTATAACATATTATACTGCATAATATTGTTTAAGAAGGTACGAGTAGGTAGGGTCAAAATAAACATAGATGAGCAAATTAAAAACTGAATTCGAGAATACATCGAGCCTGTACGTAAATAATAATTTTATTTCAATTAGCAGACAAATTAGGCGTTCATTCTACTGAAATTGCAATCACCCGATATTCGAAATTTGGGAACATTCATTAACAATCTGGTATTAAAGCGCAAATTTAAAACCGCTGCGGCGCGCGTCACTCCGCTATTTATAAAATGGCAACGTATTGACTCCGTTCAAGACACGCTGTTCCTGAGGTTTCAGCTCTAAACAAACATTAACAACGTGCTACGGTGATAATAGGATAAACAGTTGAAGAGTGCTTCAGCTTTTCCGACCACCAGTATACAACAGTATCGATCCGCACCCTCCCCACTGCTGGCCCGCGCAGCGCCGCGCCTGGCCCGGCCGCACTGCACGCGAAATGGAACGCGAATAACTAACGGCTCTTTTGTCAGCAGATGATTTGCAAAACGTAACACGGTAAGGGCGTAGTCGGAGCACAAGCAAGTGGCGCTCTCTCGTGAGAGATGAACGAACAGATAAATCTAAGAC
>JALPQI010016505.1:0-23502 GCA_025490895.1 Thaumatotibia leucotreta
AATGGGCCGGTAAGGCTCTAGTTTATGAATTCTAATTGTTTACCTATTCTTAATGCGTTCTACCAATATCTATTTAATGTACGTATGTGACCCTAATTTCGGTTTTCAATTAAACGAAAATCAAATAAAGAACTGTGATCAAAAAGTTGGTCCCAGTTTTTTCAATACTCACAAACTAACCACCATACATTTCAAAACTGATTTGACAAGGATACTACATAATTATTATTAGTTAGTAGAGTTAAAAAACGTAAGAGGCCGAAAGCGAAAATATTTAAGAAATCCGTAATAAATAAATTAAACAATGAACCTCGCAACGTTGGTTCGTTAGTATTTAGGTACAGCCGACAATAAAGGCTTGCATGAAAAATTAATAAACCTTTTTCAACGATAATTCATTCCAAAAATAACTCTGTCCGCTTAAAACTTGAGGGAACAGGCTTATCACAGTCTGTCAGCCGCGCTACCTGCTATCGATTCGTCGACTGTGCCGGGACTACAAACGATTGCCTAATCTCTAAAGAGATTGTGGGTTCGAGTAAACATTGTCGGATATTTTTACCGATTTTATTGGATATCAAAGATTACATACACTTTCTCGTGGGCGGACCCTTGTCAGCCCTTTAGTCAGACATGTTGTAAAGATTCCTATAAAAAGGCCGTACCGTAAGTAAACGATTTCAGGCATTTTACGTGTACCTAAACTATTCGGAGTAACAAGTTTTTGAGCATCAGTATCCGATAGGTAATGGATATTTAAATAAGGGTTATGTAATAGTAACTCCTTTTAGGATATTTATAAATGTGAGCTGACATTGTCATGATAAAAATACTTTCGTATATTACAATACTGTCACTGATTGCACAAGTCTTATTTCAAGTCCGGCACCTCCGCCTCGTTCACGGCCAGCTCGTACCTACTTTTTTTGTTGCGGCCGCGGGAAGACCGTTATGGAAGGGTATGTGGGACTCATCCGCTCTTCCCCCTCTCCTTGTGAAAGGAGAGCTGGCGTTACCCACTAAACCCCACGTTTTGTCCGCTTTTCCGTATATGAGGGCTGCATGGGATCGCGAGCATGTCACCATGATGCTCTCCGACAGCAAGCGTACTAAGACTGACCAATTATACCAAAAAGTGCTTAACGAACCTGGCAAGCGTCCTTCCCGCCCTCCGGATACCCCGCGCAGATCATGCCCTCGGTCACGTTGAGGTCGCGGTGCTCCAGCCACTGGTTGCACAGGTCGCGGTTCAGGACTGGGACCTCCACTTCGTTCACTGCCGGCTCGTACTCAGACACTGATCAATCAAAAAACAAACAATTACAGCGGGAACCAGGGTAGCGTAGAATTGATGCCAATTGCTAACGCTCATTTGCAAATTAAATTTAACTGTCTTTGTCGCACTAATATAAAAAAAAAACTCAATGAGAAAACTACGATATTACTGATCGTTAGCGATTGGCAACTTGGCTACAAACTCGGATATTATTAAGAGTCTCTAATGTTGAATGATCAACAATAGAGACTTAGCCATGGCCTTTTTTTTTTTAAACTCCTTATATATGGAGCGAAACATGTCGAGCATTTTTTGACTTAAAAACGTGAGTAACCCGCGTGAAATATATTTTTAGTATGAATGAGTCTCGCGACAGTTTTGTGTTTAAAATTGAATGATCAAGTAAATATCCATGAGAAATCTGATAACGTATTTTCCATTGGATTACTGAACTTAAAATACTCACTATCTTTGTCGTCCCGCTTGCCCCACCCGATGACAGTGCAATAGGTGCCCGGCGGCAACACTCGATCCGCTGGTGGTAAGCAGACAGGAGACAAGTGCTCATGGTAACGCACCCGGACCGCCAGCTGTTAGGCAACAAAATATAGAAAATTAGTTTTTTTAACTATCGTTCCTAAAGTAAATGATTTAAGCATGATATCAGCAACTGATTTTTTAGAACAAGGGGCGGTCAAATGTAGAAAAGTTGCCAGCTGGGTATAAGTGATTGGAGGTAACTCTGAGATAAGACTGCGATAGGCTTGGCGTACTTTTAACTGTAATCAGATATACTTAAATACCTGGAACAACGCGATATCGTTGTCATGAGCGACTCCGACGTTGTACAACGGGTGCGGGACGACACGACGAACTTTCACCTTCTGCCCGTAGTAAGCATGCGAGCGGCGCCGGGTGATACCCAGTTGTATAGTCCACCCGTTGACGTCTGAGTGGCTGGAGACAAAATATTTATTGATTGCTTCTGCTGTTTAATGAAAACCGCATCTTTATGAAGATGCATGGAATGATGCCGGCAAGAACGCCGACGATTTTTGACAGAAAAAGAGTGGTGTTTTATACTCCTTCGTAGACTGGTGTTTTATAGCCTGCCATCAAACAAAAGAATACATTTGCATTCAGTTTTCTTTAATCAAAAGCTTGGCCTGTCGACATGAGTGTCTGATTAGAAAAAAAACCTATTCAAAATCGACTCAAATCGGATCAAGTCACGGACTGGCAGCCAAGCAGAAGGTAATATAACCTTGGTGATAAAAACGTGTGACACATCGTGCTCCGCAACCAACACACTGGCACGGTGGAATATTTTCTTTGGACACAAATGAAAGAAGTGACTTTCTTCTTTGGACCTCCAAGAATTGCTTCGTGGATCACTTCGTCTCCAAGAGTGGTCTCCACACAAACTACAATGTATAAAGAACACTTACTTCCCCACGCAGTGCGAAGCAGTGAGCACCCATTGGTCCGCCACCAGTACGCCAGCACAGTAGAACACCTCCTCAGGCCCTCCAAGAATGGCTGCCAGGAATGGCCAGTCCCCAGGAGTGGCCTCCACTCCGCCCACGATACGTTTTGTCCCCTTCCCGGATGTACGACGACGACCGCATTCTGGGAATAAATATTTAGGTATAAAATAGACTACATGCATTTTAGTACTTACGAGGTAAAAGCACCCAACTTAGTGCAGTCCTACTACTCTTTACTATGGTCTAAAATTTTAATTCCAACCCATCATCATCAATCCTAATATCCTAATCTTCTTTTCAGTTTTGTCCAAGTTTTAGCCGAAAAATGGCACAAATAATGTAAGAATGACACCTAATTGAAGATGGATCATATTTTAGGTGGTATTATGGTAACCATTGGGTTATTATAAACAAACAGTCCATATTGAGTTGTTTATTTTTTCAGTCCAAATTAAAGTCTCCTTTCTACCTACCGCAGTAACAATATTTGGTGTCTGGAAACTTGAAGACGTAACTTGTAGTTCCTAAACTTAAGTAAATTCAATTTAAAGTAAATAATGTTTATTTAAATTTGTTTTCAATGTGAAAAGTCTTACAAATTATCCATAATAAATTAACAATTAACTTCATTATTTGTTACGTAGCATTCACTCCTTTGTAAACACGTCATATTATAATAACAAAATAATGCCTATTGATGTATGATAATAATTAGGCGCGCGAGTAGTTAATGCGGCATTTAAAGCAATTTGTTTCTATACAAGTTGTGGGTGTTATGTTACCTATTTTCCTTACACGGCTTACACGTGTAAAGAAAATAATATTTAATTCACATTTGGCAGGTTTCTTGCGGTTTCTAGGCCGACGAGTCGAGAGAACAGATAAATTCAAAAGATACTTATTTTTTCTGTGAGAGAGATAAGTTGGATAGAAATGTCTGTATCAGAAAACAAGCTTTGAGTAGGTAGGTACATCATGTTTTTTGGTGTTTAGACGATATACCTATAAAAATTCTATTTTATGAGTCGTCAATATACTAGTTTTATTACGAAGAGATGTGCACAAATTGGCACAGTTTCAATCTGTATTGTCTGAAAACGTTTACTGTCCTAGTTTGATAAGGTAGAAGTTATTTGTAAGCCTATGTAGGACTCAGATAGAAACTGTGTTCCAACGACGTGTTTGAGGTAATTGCTAGATTTGAGGTGTATCCTTGGATTTAATAAATTGTAAATGTAGTGAGCCTTCATCTGAAGAAACTCAACACGCTCTCAACTGGCATTAAAATGTTAATACTACTATTGTTTCTAAAATAAAATAGTTGTCAATAACCAGGTAGCTATTATAAAGACGTGTTAAACAAATTAGGGGACAAAAATGAAATCTCTTGTTGGAATGAGTTCGTTATTCACCCGGAGCGAAGTCCGGAGTGTAATTGAAAATAAAAACCCTTTTCGTGGTGCGGTAAACAAATTCGAACAGCCTAAGTCAAGAAACTGGAGCGATTTTAATACAGGTAGGTATTTTTTTTAATAAGCAATAGGAACTCTTCTATCACATCACTTATCACGTGTATACTCGTATACAGTATGTATTACCTCGTAGAGCAAAGAAAGAAACCCATTAATATTTAGATCATACTAAACAACTTTTACTATGGAGCCTAACTCGAATTAGCGAAAGGTTCCTACCTACCTATTTATATTGTGTGAAAATATATTTCGTAATGTATTTAATTATCGCTAAATACGTCCATTACGTACGAAAAAACAAGTTTACACCATATTCTAAGCAAATGATCAATTACGGTTCTGTTTACTGATATTATTAAATCTAATTTATCCTAATGGTTAGTAATAATCAGTTTTGAATACAGCTCTTAACACAAGACTGCTGAGCCAAAATTGTTATTAAATTATAAATGTCTGTTCTTATGAAATTACAAATAAAAATTTACAATTTTATAGAGTATCATCATGGAATAAATAAGAACGGAAGTGTCACTGTAGGGTAAATCCATTGGTGCGTATCGTAGATTTTCGAGGTAGTAGGCCTGCTTCAGAGCACTGATTCAGATTGATTTCGATCAACGCAGCATGTACTTGTTTAGGCACGACGGGTAACGCGGAGTGACACCCCTCTGGTATAATTTTAAGTTTATTAAAATTAATGACTATTAATTGATATTCTGACGGCACCGCGCTTTCGCTATCAACTTGGCCCTCAACCGCACACCTGACGGCCATTGTTGGTCTCGACAAAAACATAATTAGAAAAGTTCGCGTAATCGCCTCCCGTCAGCATTTATATTAAGAAAAATGTCCCTGCCACTTGAGACACTGCTTAAAGCAATTTCACTTTATGTCCTTTGAAGAACATAGGTACGGGTAAACTTTGTTTCTGATTAAGGTATTGGGTAGAGTCTGTGCGGAAATTGAAGGCGTTTGGTAAGATGGCACGCCTAAGTATCTCACGTGCTTTAATTTTCCGAACTAACTGGACTGTAATGTAAACCACAATTTTTGTAATAATCGTAAGAGTAAGTTAATTACAGTGTCATTCGGGATCACGCCATTTATGTTATTCATTCGTTATTTTTGTGGTAACCGCTGCCTATTTGTTTTACGTTTTGAAGCCTTGCCTAATCAATGAATAATAATTACGAACAAATAAAACATGGAAGCCGCTTGCCATGTTAAATTGGCTTTCAAAAACGGTCCTGAATTTTAGTTGACAAGTGTCACCCCCTCTTCAATGCATCATGGTAATGAATTTCAACATCAACCTATAAAAGCTTAAACTGCCGTTTAAAAATAGTTGCGATTGGTCTATCAAAGTTTTGATTAGCTTATTCTATTAGCACTTGTCAAAGATATTGCGCCGACATAATTATCCGCCGTGTTAAGAAAAGCGCTATGTCCTGCCCGTCTTGGCACAATTGAACAACTGTTTTTGGGGGCATTTTTGAGCTGGCGTTAGACGTCCATGTTATTTATGGTCGCAGAATAATAAGAAGTAAGAATACCTAATCAATCTCCAAGTCGCAAAACTTCGCGATCGCGAATATAATTCTGACATTGAGGCATTTATTACGTCAACCTATTGTTGCAGCGCCAGCAAATCTTCCTTTGTACCATCACTACCGTCAGACGCAAAGATTTACTCCCAATTTATTAGTTAAAGGCGTACGGTGACGGAGACTGATAGCTTGTCAAGGAGAATGTTGGTAAACACGATATTTATAAAATTCTGCGAACCAGTTTCGAGATTCTAGGAAATCCATTATAAGGAAAAGTAATAAACTACGACTTGAGAAGGCGTTATTGTACTTAATAAGCTATAATACTTTTTTGATCTGCGTTCATGATACTTCTGGGACTTTTTCCAGAGCCAGTCGAAGAAACTTTTGAATACTTTTTTCGTACATGTGGTGACTTTTAAATTCGTAACTCGTGTCGATTTAAAACACTCCCTTTGGCCATGTTTTAAAACATCGCAACTCGTTTCGAATTTCATGTTTTTCGCACTTGTGTCGTAATGTACTATTACATATTTAGGTGGATATATGATGGATTATCCCTAAAATGCAGGTAGAGCTATTTAAATATATATTTTACGCTTTTGTCAAGCAGGATTAAAAGAATATCAAACATTTGTAAAGCAATAAAATGATTTGTAAGTATTTGTATACAAAATAAAGCCTGAGGTAATTGTATGCCTTCGTATGGTATTGTAGGCCTCCGTAGGCTACACTGCTTATCATTAAGCGTATGCTTGTTTGCTACCAAGGTAAAAAAGGGAGGAGATTATCCAGACAAGATCCGTTTATAAAAATAGCATTTTTCATTAGTGCTCTTTTACTTACATTAAAAGAAATTAGGTACTCTCTAAATTGCTGAAATTAATAAATTATTTTTTTCTCCTCGTCTGAAAGTTTGCCGACCCCACCCTGCATTGCAATACCTATCATACGAAAATCTACTTAATAAGCTTAAAGTGGAGTGATTATTTTAATAATATTAACGTAGTAAAATATTTATTTTAGCAAACGGGTTACTTAGGTACGTAATTTGAGTGGAATATTCGTCATGTTTCGATCGAGATGAGGAATAAGAGGATCCTCTAAATGGATCGAAACATATGTCGAGGAATTACGTGAGTAACCCATTTGCTAAATATTTAAATATGTTTGAGTCTCACGTTAGTTATGTTATAATTCTAAAAATTAACATAGTAGGCAGTAGATATACTAATATGGGGAAGAAATTAAACCAGGCCAGACATTGGTTCAATAATGGAGTTATTTATTTCCAAAAACAAGAATAAAGTACGAACACAGTAAAAATAAATTAATTATAAATAAAAAATTTGCCCCAGGTCCTGCTGGGGAGGTAGAGTGCCCAGAAGGCTGGCCGCATTGCCGCGCTGGACTGCTATGCTGAGTCTTTGCGCGAAATACTGGCCAGCCCTCTGGTCACCCGACGCCTCTATAAGGCGCTTGTTCAATAATTAATTAAAAGTTCTTTAAGTTATACTTAATTATGAATTTATTAAAAAAAAGCAGCTGTGTAGCTATAATCATTGTGAAGGCATTTCTATCATCCGCTTTTGAAATTAGCTAAATTAGCGTGAAATTAAAAAAAAATCTTTTTTCAGTCAGGTTTGAATTTACACAATTTAAATCCTAAAAGTTCTTTACATTATTTTTGGAAATACTAATAATATTGTACCAAACTGGTATCACACCAAATGCCTCAACATTTACGACAATATAAAACATGTGAAAGGTCCAGGGAAAGAACATGTCTAGTCAATTCAAATTACAGAAGGAAAAACCACCTTACTTTTAACAGAAAAAGGTGTGAATTTGCCCTGACTTTTTTAGGCTTTGGACATGTTTTTTCCGAGGACCCTTCATGTGGCCTGAACCTAGGTTAGTGTAGCTGCTTACCATTCAGGTGAACCGTACGCTTGATTGCCACAATTATATCATGGAAAAAACCGGCCAAGTGCGAGTCGGACTCGAGCGCGAAGGGTTCCGTACCATTATCATTAAAAAATACAGTTAAATCAACCTATCTCAAAAACTATAAGAAATAATTTAATCAAACCAAAAATCGTTGATAGAGTATATTAATATGAATAACATATATTTTTTTAATTTTATACCACGTAGTTTAAAAAAAGAGGGGGGGACACATTTTTCAGACTTTGACAGCTGATATCTCGAAAACGGTTCGCTTAAATAAAAATGTAATGTATAAACCTTTAGGTATATCATTTTCAAAGACCTTTCTATTGATACCTCACACGCTTATACAGGGTGGAAAAAGATTTTGGGTCAGTGAGGGCAGCTATCAGATCCCGTGTAGCTACGTGAAAATGGTCTTAGGAGACCTTCCCGCGATTTTCAATTAAAGAAGATTAGCGTTTTCAGATTTTGGAAAAAGTATACAGGGTGCGAGGAAATGGTCATTTTTGAGAAACTTTTTTTTTGATGCCAATCGATCCTGTTTCTGTTCAGGATCAAAAGCTTGTATGGGACCAAAAAAAATTTTTCGGCTAGAAAAGCCGCAAATCGGGATTTAAAATTCCCATACAAATTGTATGAAAATTAAAATTATTTTTTCACGCTTAATTTTTTAATGCCAATCGATACCATTCCTATCCAGTACCAATAGTTTCCTAGGGGTCAACTTATGGCAACGTAAAAAAATAACAAAAATAAAAAAAAACTGTTTTCATACATTTACTATGGGAAAAAAGTGAAAATTAATTACATTATCTGTGACGCTAATTAATGTTGCTAATAATTTCATACAGTATTATTATTATCATTTAGCATAGGACGACTAATTATCGTGACAGATAAAGTAATTAAGGTTTCACTTTTTTTTTCCGTAGTAAAAGTATGAAAACAGTTTTCTTGAAAATTTGGATTTTTTGTACATTGCCATAAGTTGACCCGTAGGAAACTATTGGTACTGGGTAGGAATGGAATCGGCAGGTATAAAAAAATAAGGGTGAAAAATAATTTTTAATTTTCATACAATTTGTATGAGAATTTAAAATCTCGATTTGTGGCTTTTCTAGCCGAAAAATTTTTTTTGGTCCCATACAAGCTTTTGATCCTGAACAGAAACAGGATCGATTGGCATCAAAAAAAAAGTTTCTCAAAAATGACGATTTCCTCGCACCCTGTATACTTTTTCCAAAATCTGATAACGCTAATCTTCTTTAATTGAAAATCGTGGGAAGGTCTTCTAAGACCATTTTCGCGTAGCTACACGGGATCTGGCAGCTGCCCTCACTGACCCAAAATCTTTTTCCACCCTGTATGCATCTAAAAAAAAAATCTATCCCTCAGATACATGTATGGAGGGCCCCAACCACAATTATTTTTTTTACAATCTAGTATCATAATTTTGTAGCGGTCCATACAACACATGTCCTTACCAAATTTCATCACTGTAGCATTTATAGTTTCCGAGTAAATCGGCTGTGACAGACGGACAGACGGACTGACGGACAGACGGACATGACGAATCTATAAGGGTTCCGATTTTGCCATTTTGGCTACGGAACCCTAAAAAAGTGACATAATATGTAAATAGTTATAATCGGAGACAGAAACCAAATTAAATGTCCACCATTAAAATTTTACTTAATACTTGCAGATTGCTGACAGTTTACTTGGAAGAGTTAAATGGTCATACTCTAACTTGTTTGAGTGAAAAATGTACACGAGCATCACGTATTGAACTGAACAATCTATTTCAGCGTTCTCGTTTCATTACCGCGAAACATTGTTAGTCAGTAGACATTTGTATTTGGCGAGACATAGACAAACTATCGCCGTAGACTTAGCATCTACACTGCGTTCGCGTTCGAGCTGCGTTGGCAATTTATTTGCTGTCAAAACCGCCCTTTGTCCTGAAGGAATTTAATAAAACTTGGCATTAATCTCTTCACGCGATGATGCTAGAATAATGGAGGGCGGGTTTGTGAGCAAATGTGATTATAATACGCAGGTATTTTCCCTGTGTCTCATAAAGTCATAACAACAAACTAAAACTTCGTAATAACAGCAAACACTAAAGGCTTGAGAACATATATTTTGTGTAACTATTCGCAGTTAGATCGATTTTAAGATTAGGTAAGACTCATACTACGTCATACCATGTCCAGGACGTGCGATTCGTTCGTTTCCACTGACTCCTTTATGTGTCTACAGGGTGTAATCGATAAGTGTTTACAGGCCATCATTCCGTAAATATAAGAGATATCAGAAAACTTTTAACTGATATCAAAAGTACGTTACCCAACGATTAAAATTACACTTTTTGAAATAAAATCAGAAATATCCCAATTATTAACTTCAAGGGAGCGTTTTAACTTACTTAGTATTTTAATATTAATTATAAATATTAGGGATTATTTTAATATTACTTCATCTATTTAGAAAAAGTGATTAATGTAATTTTATTCGTTGGGTAACGCACTTTCGACATCTGTTAAAAGTTTTCTGATATCTCTCATATTTACGGAATTATGGCCTGTAAACACTAATCGATTACACTGTGTATAAGGTTTTTTTTTAATTTTTAAAGTAGTAATTTTTGTAGTATAATTACTTATATGAGTTTTGTTTTCGCTGCTAAACAGAAATAAAGAAGCCGTGAAATGAGTCACAGTTAAAAAAAATCCACGACCCTTCTCTTTCTGCACAGAATATGGTGTTGTGTGTCACCTCTATACATTTATACTCTATGTAACACTAATTGTATATTTAAGGTGGAATACCTAAAATATAAGCCAGTATCAATCCAGCGCTCATTCGTTTCATTACTCATCCTTTCCTACCCTTATATGGCGAACCTGCCATTTTTGGTGCCCTAGTGCACAAGTACACACCACACAGTGACACACCACAATGGAAGTTATGAAATTATTAAATATTAATAGTACATTAATAGGATATTCCCGTATTGAATTTACATCCTGTATATCCAAAACAGATTAGGAAGGACGCGTCTTAATATATGTTTCTAACATAATATAGCACAATAACCGTTATCGGATTATCTTCAAGCTCAGAGCCGATCTAAACAATAGTCAAAAGAGGAGAGTAGAATTCTCAAAGCTCAACCAACCGCGTTTATTATACGTTTATTAAAAAATCCGGCATTTACGATCTCTCATTATTGACAGTATTGATACAAGTAGTGATGTGGGTCTTGTAATAATAGATTATATTGAGCAATTTTTTAAGTAAGATGATTTCGTTAATCCTTTATTACACCTTTATTTTAGTTATTGATTTCTTTCTAGTTTTAGTCCTAGTATAGCCATGTACCGAGGAGAAGTTTCATAAGTTAAGTTCAAAACTTTTGTAGAGAATGTTCTCGGCAATTTGAATTTTACAAACAATCTAATCATGCCAAAACCGTTGCATATACATGCTTTTTAAGGTATATTTTTTGCCTTGTTTACTGAATTCTGAAATACAAATTTCCGAATTCTGACTT
Source organism: Thaumatotibia leucotreta (assembly GCA_025490895.1). NCBI lineage: Eukaryota > Metazoa > Arthropoda > Insecta > Lepidoptera > Tortricidae > Thaumatotibia > Thaumatotibia leucotreta. Next base: position 11,292 of record JALPQI010016505.1, read on the forward strand.
TTTTATAAATTCTCGTGGAAACATTTTCAATGAGAACTAACTCTTAAATTCTCATGAAAATTCTCGGAAATTCCCGAGTATATTCCCGCAATTTTGAGAATGTTCTACAACTTGTATATTGCTATCCTAGTATACACAGAAGGTTACTATGTCCCGGTAAAAAAAAGTAGTGCTACCATAGGTAGCTCAACCGCTTCAGTGCGGCAGGCGTGTCATAAATGTTTTAACTAATGGCGTATGACACGATAGGCGTGTCATCATATTCTATGGCGTAAGGCGCGCTTGGCGTATCATTAAAAAAATCATAGATAAAAGTGTTTGAAAATGGAACACGCAACGAATCCGTTAAACAATAAAAAAATATAATAACAGAACTGTATGTTGCTACGAACTACGTCGTAGCGTTGTTCGTAGCACGTATGCAAAGATAAGGAAAACATGACTTGCTGCCTGCCAGTGAATTAAGAGAATTAACGTTTTCACGGCTGCATTATCCTGTATAATTGTCTGAATTTTGTCGTTTATTGTTACAGATAATACGGCTGTTATGTATTACTAAAGTAAATAAAATTACACATGTCACAATAAATTATAAAAACTCAACAATAATTTGTCATCTCATTGTACACCGTGTTTTTATTGATTTCCGTTAAATTTAAGGAAGCTTATTTAGGTCAAAAATAATCAATTTCTCTAAGAAACGAGTGTCTAACTTTTCCTGTTATTGAGTTATTAAAAAAATAAGTTTAATGACTGAACAAGTGTATTGCAACCTTTACTACATCCTAATGTTACTTATTTTGACATGTGACGTCAGCAGCCGTCAGTCGCCTGAGATCTTATTCTTAAGGTTTTCTCACACTTGCCATTACAATTATTATGTATGAAAACGAAAAATTTTTTTTACAAAATTAACAAAAGCCGATATACCAGGCAACTACTATTAATGTCCCAAGTAACCTGTCCAATTTAACAGAAATCAATAAAAACACGGTGTATATTAGTTAATATGTACCTACTTCCGAAAATTAGTATACTAACTCTTAGCTTCTCACATTTAATGATATTAATTTAATTTGGTATGGATTTAGTTTAGGTCCCAGCAAAGGAATTAAGATATTTTATGCCGGAAAGTTGTACATATACTTCTTTCACGCAGACGAAGTGACAAGTACAAGTGAGTTCATAATAAATATTTAATGTATGGCTTATTTTTTTCTTTTTACTGTGCCTCAGCTGTGAGCCTTTCAAGGATTATAAATACGTGTTCAGATGTCGGAGGATAATCACATCATACGTCGCTTTGATACGAGCCAGGGTGATGCGCTAATACCCACAAATTGAGGTACACAAGGTCCTTAGAAATGTATATTGGAGACGTAACAAAAATAATATTGTTGAAAAAATAGAGGCAATTAAACAGATGGAAAACATAAATCAATTTTAAAAACAACGTATCGGAGAGACGTGCACCAATGTCCGAGATAGATTTAGGTACATTAATTGAATCCCGGGTTCATCAAAAATAGCATAGCATCCAGTTTATTTATCCCACCGCCCGTAAAATAATAGGTGATAGGCTATAGGTAACCGATTCTTGTTCCTTTATTTTTGAGACTCCAAATATGGCGCGCTTATAAGAGATAAGATAAGAGGGAAATTATTCTGGAGTAAAATGGAAGTGATCTAGACGGAAGCATCACATTTGACTATCATTTATTCTTTGACAGCTTCCGTCCGGAGCCTGGTTGGTGAATATATCCTGTCTGCAAATGTGGTGGTCCCAAGTTCGAACCCCTGCGAGGCCATCTTTATGTGTACTTAACACAATGTGTTTTTCCTTAGCCATAGTAGTGTACTATAAATTCCAGTATTTTTATTATGTATTACCTATCTATCTAAACACCTACATAGGTACATATATGTACAGATGTAGTGAGAAATGACTTGCCTTCGGAAACGTTCGTCAACGTCATGCTGTTTCAAACTATCTCACTGAGACTGACAGTATGTCATGCTACTTCAGTCAGACTCGGTGACACTGCCTGAAACAGCATGTGTTTACGAACGTTTCCGAAGGCAAGTAATATCTCACTACACCTGTACAGTTGTACACTTATGTCGTAGGTTATTAGGTACCCGCAATGAAAACGTATCTTAAATTGTGCTTATCATGAAACTCGGTCGATTTGTGTAAGATGATCCCACTCCCATCATGTTTATTTATTTTATTTGTAGTACTTATGCTATATCATGCGCAGAAATTTGATAATTAAATAAAAATACGCTGTTCGATCCGCGCCAAATTGGAAACAAAATCCCCAACACTTTACGGCGAAGCGTAACATTTATGCGACATCTTTTATTCGCGCTCGTAAAAAGCGCGACGGGTATGAGCGATGGCCGATTGAATTAAATCGGCCAAACTTATGGCCGGCCATTACGCGTAATGAGACCACTGGGGCCACAGCGCCAAGGAAACGTCAGCCTTGACCCTCAGACATAAAGTCTCTTACACGTAAAATATGATCGCTTTTATAGCAGCGTAGAGGTAAAAAATCTAAGGTAATGAGAAAAGTAATACCTGGCTAATTTACTCGTCTATCAAAGTTTGTTTCACGCGTGTCTTTGCTTAAATTAAATTTTGGTAGCGCCGCTTTAAAGGTGAGCAGCCTTTTTCATTAGGTGCGGTACTGCGCGGAAACTTAAAACGGGAGTGGTTTGAATTTTATGACTCTCGTAAAAAAATCTAATTGGACAACATTGCTAGCGATACTGGTGTTTTTATAAGTAATTTAAACAAATGTAGGCATTGAAGTTAACTAGAATACAAGTACAGGGTCTGTTCTGTAAGCTAGCTCGTAACTACGCAACTTATCCCTAAGCCTTAGTTAAATGTTGCTTTAGACTTAACTGCTTTGGCCAGAGACATATATTTCTTATCATATTGATGGCAAATGCTGGTAAGCGGCTTCTGTATCTTATAGACCCCTGAACTTTCATTAACTTTTCAAGAAGTGTTTGGTGAGGAGAAATTTACTTCAAAATTAATCGTTTATACTCACGACACTGGTGATAGTGGCGTTTAATAACTAAGCAGTACATGCAATACATTGACTTAATAAACTTAATTTCAAAGCCTTGGCGTCGGGAGCAAAAATCAACTTTTCACTATTGCTAAGCGAAATATCGACTATTCTATCCACATCCATGTGAACAATTATTGAATTTGAAATTTCACGTCACGACACGTCATCTCAGTTCAATGCAGAACTATTAACTGTGCGTATAGACACATTAGCAGGTAAATGCCGTTAATCGCCACGCTGGGCAAGCGGATTGGCGATCAAAATTTATTGATACCCAAATGTACAATCTACTAGTCCATATAGGGATATGGGACATGCGACATCTATTCTCAAGCCTATCCCAGCCTCTAAGATCTGCCTACAGCAGCTGCCAACATTGTTCATAAATGTATGGCATGCAATACTGCAGGCTTATCTGAACGGCGTTGTCTCTGCAAATGCAATTACAGGGATTAATAACTTATTAATGAGTTCCTATGTATTGTGCTGTTTTCAATTGAGTACATTTAATGATATTCATTTACCACAAAAATTGGAAACTCATTACTTATAAGGGGAAAAATAATATTTTTATCAATAGCAGATAATTACTACAATTATGTCAAGTAGTGAGAAAGTTATGTATACATTTGTTTTTTAGGTTTTGATTTGAACAGCTAGTAAAATAAACAAAACACTTCAATTGAAATCATGCTAGACGGCAAATGTTGCATAGTAGTACGGTCAAATCGTACATAATTTTACCCTAAACTCGCAAATCAAGTAGTATCGCTGCATTTTTGGTATGTTGTTTAGACACCATAGGACAGTATAAAACCATATTTGGCAAGCAAAAAAAAGTTGTGCTAGCAGGGTAGTACGTGAAAAACTGCGAAATTTACGGTCATTTTTTAGTTTCTGATTTTTATTTAAAAAACCTTACGTTTTTGATATCATATGTACATAAACGTTTAAAGACTAATAAATTTCCAACAAGTTGAGCTAACATGCATTACCGTAGGTCTTATAGTTTCAGAGATTCGAGACTTTAAAAAGTACCACTTTTTGTAACCTAGATAAAATTTTGTGTTTTGCTAACGTTTTCGACTTAATATCGCCTCACCTAATTATGCTACGAAAAACATGCAATAATGACCTTATAGCGCACTTAATATTCTTTAATTTAAGGGTAAAATTAGGTCAGTGAACTTTGTAGTTGAAAGTATAAACCCGAAATTCCAAGGCAGGAGGCCCGCTATCTAAGTTTTTCATACAAATCGCAAGTCGAGTTGCAAAGCTGCAATTTTGGTATATTATAAAGGCCTTATAGATATATACGAAAATGCATATTAAAAGAAAAACAAAAAAATAATTGGGGCATAGGACATAAAAAACGGAAAAAAAATCGCACTTTTTTTAGTTTTTGACGTTTAACAAAAAATCTATTATCTTTTTGATACTGATTGCTATGAAACTAAGAAAAAACATTAAATTTGAAAGGATTTGAGCTACGTTGCATCACCGTAAGTCATATATATTTTGAGATACGACATTTCATAAAGTGCCCTTTTATCAAAACATAAACAAATTTAAGGTTACGTTAAAGCTATTCACTAAATATTGGCAAAACGTTCGCGCTAAGAAAAAAAAGTAATTGTAGATAATAACTACATTAAATTTGGAACAAATTGAGCCGATAACAATTACTGTAAATCTTATAGTTGGGGGTATACGAGGCTTCAAAACATGCATTTATTTTCTCAACTTAATGAAGGGCACATTTTGAAATGTCGTATCTCTAAATCTGTATAATTTAGGGTAATGCAAGGTACCTCAAATCCTTTCAAATTTAATATTCTTTCATAGTTTTATAGCAATTAGTATCAAAAAGTTATAGTTTTTTAGTTAAACGTTAAAAACTAAAAAAAGTCCGATTTTTTTTCAGTTTTTTACGTCCTATACCTAAATCCTTTTAGTTTTTTTCTTGTTATATGCATTTTCGTAAATCCCTATAGAGCCTATATAATATACAAAAATTGCAGCTTTGCAACACGACTTGCCATTTGTATGAAAAACTTAGATAGCGGACCTCCTGCTTTTTGAATTTCGCGTTTTTAGTTTCAATTACAAAGTTTACTGACCTGATTTTACTCTTAAATGAAAGAATATGAATTGCGCTATAAGATCATTATTTCCTGTTTTTCGTAGCATAATTAGGTAAGGCGATAATAAACCAAAAACGTTAGCAAAACTCAACATTTTATCTAGTTTACAAAACAGGGTACTATTTGAAGTCTCGAATCTCTGAAACTATAAGACCTACGGTAATGCATGTTATCTCATCTTGTTACAAATTCATTCATCTTTAAACGTTACCTGATACATATTGTCAAAAAACGTAAGGCTTTTTTTATAAAAATCAGAAACTAAAAATAGACAGTAAATTTCACAGTTTTTCACGTATAACGCAGCTAGCACAACTTTTTTTTGCTTGCAAAATATGGTTTTATACTGCCCTATGGTGTCTAAATAACATACCAAAAATGCAGCTTTACTACATGTTTTGCGAGTTTAATGTACGATTTGACCGTACTATAGTACCTAAAATAAATTATGTACTAAATACAACACTTCAAAATTCAAAATCTTCTTCTTTCAAAATCTTGCACTAAAACCGGACGTTGAAACCGTTACTTTCAAGAAAACAATGGACATGTGTGTAGAAAATCAAAATCTCTCTGTCAATATGTGGACCGATTGGACTAACCTCTTTCTTGACATACAGATTACACCTTATTCAGCAGATTACTATGAACCTTTAGATACAATAAAATTTAGTGACCGATTTAAAGGTGATCGCCGATTTGGTGCAACTTTTATGCTGTAATAACTTCGCCAGCTAGTCATCTTGAGAGCTCCAAATGTAAGACTTATGAGAAAATTAGTTATTAAAATGTTTCCTGCAACATTTCGCTATAAAGTGTAGTGAACTCCGACCATCCCGGATAGTTATTACAAGTGCCTCGTCGGCCGTTGACCCTGGCACACACGCTAGAGGCTTGTTCCAAACGCTTTTAGTTGAGACCTTGGGTGAGTCTACCTTCTGTTTATCCAATATAATAAAAGTGTTAGTCGAATGTAGGGAAATGGTACCCCGTACGACATAGCAACAATTTTTTTGAAGAGGGTAATATTTTCAGCAGACAACCGTAAAGTAATTTTAAAACGTAGGTACTTAGCGTTGGGGCCGCTAAGGGTAAGTCAAACTTTTGTACAATTTTATACATCTCGGTAAAATTAAAAAATCCGGAGTTTGTATAATATTGATCTAAGTAAATCCAATATTAAATTGTGACCCAAAAAAGTAAACTAAATAATCGATATCTTGAGATAGTCAGAAAAATATATGTACCTACATATGAACTCAGTTCAGTTCAGTTCATTTTATTGGTAAAATATAAGAGTATATTTACAAGTCATCATATCCTTAACAGAATAAAACAATACAATTTGTAATACAAGCTATTAACATTAAAAGAAAGATGTCAAATGTATACAATAAATATAATTTATAATTGTTAATTTAAATGTAATGCTAAGTTATTATTATTTTATATTTATTTTTTGACATCATTTTATTGTACGATATTTTTTGACAATCATAATTTAAATTCATGTAGATTAGATAGATATAACTTATACAAAGGAATCTCAGTCGCCCGGTAACTGATAGCAAGATTGTAGGCACTTTACTGCGGATCACGAATCACACACCCTTCCTTATTCACCTCATAATACTTGTATTTATAACTAGCATGATCATTTTTTTGAATTCATGGATAGTTTTGTTCAAAACCCCGACTCGCTATAGTCACCCGATGAGAGATGTGAATACGGCCGGATCTTATAATTAGCCATTCTATCGGCTAGACGAGCGGAATTGCGGGATGATAATTGGAACCTTGTTGCTACGGCAAGGTTTGAAATTTACTCGTAAGAATATAGTAGCTGAACATTTCTGTACTTTTATTCCTTATTCGAATTGATAGCAAACAAAGTACATACAGACACTGTGCAACTACAAGAACTTTAGACATCTAAACATTACTATACATTACTATAGAGGACAGGAAACGAAAGGTTACAGACCAGGTAGATATATCTGGCCGAAGGCACTGAGGCCAGATAGAGATACGCGGCCTGTAACCTTGTTTCTCCCCGAGATTTGTATAGTGCTTTTCTCAAACTTGCAATGAAATAAAAAATCGAAAGCAATTTCCACAATACACAAACAAATAAGTCAAAGAACGTAACGAATCTACAAAATAATAAAAAAATAACAACTTGTACGTCAAATTTTAACTTTTTAACCCTAAGACTGCAAGGTAGTTATGAAATGCCTTTACATTTCAAGTTCACTCATCAAACCAGTGAGATGGTACTTCCTGGTTTAATTTGACGTACCTACGTAACGCCAACATTTCATTGCAAGTTTAAGAAAAATATATTACATATCGAAAGAAAAAATGTGACAAATTATAATTTTATATAAATGTAAAAATTTGTAAAACTGTATTTTATAAACCGCCGCTGCTTTTCTGCGTATATACATAAAACATAATTGGCGCCGTAGTTTACAACCAAGTGAGAGTTCTTTGATTTTAGCGTACCTAATGAGAAACCGATTTTTAATCAAACACTTGAGTATTATTAAGCTACACACTTACATTTTAGAATTAATTATTTTTCTAAGAAAAAATTAGAAACATTGATTATCTGTTACACGCGCAACATTGGTCGCTTAAGGTAATAAAATTAATAATTTAATTAATTGAAAAACTTGTAAACGGTGTATCCAAATACCTACTAATAGCAACATACTTATCATTATCAGCTTTCATAAAAGCCCGCGCGCTGGTAACAGACTGTAAGTATTGCCTTAAAAAGGTGCCCATTGTCTAAAGCACTAAATCAGGGTTCAACTCACATTTGCGTAATGAACGAACCACAAGGGCACGCGGGTTCGATCCCTATTCAATATCCAAGTTTGTTATAATGATGATTATACTCTCGGGGTTAAACCGTTTGGGGAGTGAAATGATTTGGTTGGCGAGGGTGAAGGTAAATCACTTAGGTTATTAAACATGCCGAGGTATAGTCTAAAGGTAGAGGAAACCACAAATATAATATATGATGTTTTAGAATTATAACTAACGTGAGACTCAAACATATTCAAATATTATCGTACTCAGTATGCGTCGTGCTTTGGCCGGACTTAATGGGTCGAAACATGTCGAGTAAACATCGACTTTAATACGTGATAGCCCGGTTTGATAATAATTATTTTAATATAATATATGATGCGTAATTTTTCAATGATAAGCTGTCGGCGCTGATGTGGTGGTTTATTTGGATCATATATTGCATATGAAGATAAATGACAAATTCGTCAACATGGTAAAATATGACCTAAAACTATAGTAATTTGACAAAAGCTATAGGTGTTAAATAAGTTGTCAATATGCGTATTAAAAGTGATCTGTCAATTTATATGTTTCCGACAGTACGAAACAGGTGCCACACAAATAACAATCTTGGGGTCTTGTTTAAGGTGCATTTAGACCAAACGAGCATTCGCTCATTCTACCCACTCTACGAAATCAACGAATTTCGACGAATCACGTTTTGTGTAACGAACAAATTTCGTAGAGTGGGGGATAGAATGAGCGAATGTTCGTTTGAACTAAAAGCACCTTTACAGTGGTCATATACTCGTATTAATTAATTATGCATTATTTTTATTTGAGTATGTTATACCTTGCTCGAGTGGAGACCACGGCTAGGCAAACGCAGCGTATGACGTCCACCCACAAAATGGACAGACGATCTTATGAAGGTCGCCGGGACACGCTGGATGCTGGTCGTATCTAACCGGTACATATGGAGGTCCAGAGGTGAGGCCTATGTTCGGCAGTGGACGACTAATGGCTGAGATGATGATGATGATGTTATACCTAAAGCCATCGACTGCCAAAGACTAAATAAATAAGGTAATGTTGGGATGATCGACACTAAAATGTACATACTAAACGAGAAATTTATTCAATAATATTTTAGCCTTTGAAACAAATAAAAAAAGCAATAAACTGAAATATTCTAACGGGTCCATTGTATCACGTATGCGGTGTTATTAAATCACAAAGTGTAAATTGAAACCTGAACGAGGGATTTAATGGGTGGCCCTGTGTTTACAGCCCGCAGCCCGTTCGAACGCCATTAGCCACCGAACGATCGCTCGCCATTACGGTTCAGGGGTCGTCATTGAGTCCACACATTTTTAGACTTTTCATGGTTTTTTAATGCGTCATTCCAGTCGGCGTTGATATAAAAGGTGGTATTTGTTGATCTGTGTGCATGTATGTATGTTACACTCGAGACAGTATTTTAATATGGAGTGAAACATTATTGCAGATTTAAAAGTGTACCTATATTTTGTCCTTCAACGTGATTATTTGCTATATATACTGCATGATCACGATAAAATGAATTTAGATGTTTTAAATAGTTTTTTACTGATTTTGTAATTGATTTAATTGAATCACGTAAATAATACAGGGTGCCAATTGAAGATCTTATTGGTGGGGCTCCTTCGACCCATGGGGATCTAGGGAGCTGTTGAAGATAAATTTTAACTCCAATTTTCTATCCCTATATTTCGATAACAAGAAATCAGTAGTGGCCGTACAGGTATATATATTTACTGTATAAAATCTACTAAAGCGTCGTGGAAAAAATAACATTGAAACAATATTACATTTAACTAGAATACCTGAAATTATTTATAACTTCAGAAGCATTGTGATCTGAATCGGAATGATACGGACCGATGCACTTATCAGTTCGAGCAACTTGCAAATTGGTAACTGTTTGCATTGTTGTTCCAATTTGTATTGAAAGTTTCGTTCGCAATGTAACTATTGATTGCCGCAACTATGTAAACGGCGGAGCTGCGGCATTCCGCGGCCGACCGGTAATATTCGATTTAGAGGCGGCGGCGAGCCGCTTAAGGCCACGCGATACATTATTGTTACATTGAATGTCTTTATTATTTATAATATTTGTTTCTTTAATTTCATCAGTTGTTATTTTTTTATAGAAAAAGATAGAAGAGAAGAAATATATATCTTCCGAAAAGAATCTAAATCGTTTAATTATTTTAGTTGTATTATTTGTTTTTTCAATAATTTTATTGATTATTAGTCCTAATTTAATTAGAATTTTTTATAGCTCGCTCTATACTTGAAATAGATTGGTTTCAATGAGTCCTCATCACATGATGATTAAGATTTATAATAAGCTACCTAACTCATTAAAAAGCCAGGAGAAAATGAGTATATTTATAAGTAAATTAAAAAAGTTTCTCCTAAATAAATGTTACTATACTATAATAATGAAGATAATTTTGATGATATATGAAAAGCTGGTTTCACTCACTATAATGTTTTGCATGAAATCATGGCTATGTAACAACTATAATGGATATAATATTAAGATATTTAATTTCCTGATTGTTGTGCCCTTGCAGGGTGTCACATGTTCTTACTTTCCCTAAAAATCCATCTCATGTTAATGTGATATGCAATAAATATTTGACTTTGACTTAAATGGACAAATATTCGTCGTTTATACAGCGTTTTTATTTCCGTCAAACTAGCTAACATAGCCTTCAGGGGAAGCATTGTCCAAAATACGAATTTCATTAATTGTCTGTACTTTTCCCGCACTCTAAAACGCCACCAAAGTGGTCTAAATGACGATATTTTTTTTATCATGTGAGAAAAAGCAATGCTGAATAGAAAAACCTTTACGGTCTCGTATATTTTTTTGAATTTTAGAAAAAAGCGGGGTAGTGTTGGGAAGTTTCACATCATTATTATTATCTCGGTAAGTATTGTTTCAACAGGTAAGTCTAAAAGTAGGTATTATTTTAATGTAAGCGTAATAGTACACATCAACCCAGTCTAATAGCATAATCAATGTTGTAGCTACTCGGGCTACCGTTTTGGTAATAATCGCAGGACGACAATGATGAATCCGAGCAGTTCACACTTTGAGCGCGGGAACTCCCGAGAGGAGTTCTCTGTGGGATGTCCATTTTCGCTACAAAGCGAAAACATCACGGGATGGGCTACGAGCGTAGCGCGTAGCACTGGTCCGCAATGAAAGTGTTAAAACGCTCCTCAGAGAATCACCCAGATATATTATAACTAAAGTTATAATGCCTATACGCTGGTAGCCTACGATTTTCAAATTACACGACATGCTTTAGTCCATAAATGGGGAGTTTATTCTAGAGACAATCGCTATGTTTGCGCTACAAATCTTAATAGGCTCTATGGTAAATATTTATTAAAATAATTTAAAAATCAATTGTAATGATTATTAATATGTTACAATCCAAATTCATACATATATATTACTGACGATCTCGTACGTTAAAGAACTACTGCAGAAAAAGATATAGGTAGGGATTTTATAAAAATCAACCTCGAATAGATAATATCCTTATTTTACACCAACAAAAAGATGAGCAATACGAATTTAAATCCGTACAAATACGCTAGGATATTTGGATGTTTTTACCTGTTATACACGTACGGGGAACTCTTACAATGTGACACACATTTTATGGGAAATCCAAAGGTTTGCGAAACTCGTGTAACCCTACACGTGTACACGGCTGTAAGTAGTTTCAGAGCCTGGGGCATCAAAGCCTTTGGCGATTTAAAGCAACTTTGTTAGGGACTCTAGTTCTGCAAAAGGAAACTATTATTAGAAATGAATATTCAGAGATAACCTAATATAGGTAAGCCTACTTAGCTTCGAATTAAGTATAACACTTATAATTTGTACGAGTTCTAGGCGTTTAATGACCTACAGAGGTCGATAAACGCTCATCAGAATACCTAGTAACTGGAAACTATGGACTAAGTAATTTTGGATAGTTGTTGCATTGATAAAAACATAACTTTACTTCATTTATTTTATACACTACTACAATATCAAGTTACTGTGTGGAAATATTGAGATCTGTAATGAGTGTTTAGTTGCAACAATACTTTTAACCGAAATTAAATAAGCTG
>JALPQI010016506.1:0-21940 GCA_025490895.1 Thaumatotibia leucotreta
TGAAATGTATCTACCTATTTTATAGACATTTTGCAGTTTTGACTTGTATTGTCACGATTTAGAGGATTTTTTTTATTACATTTAAAAGGTAATAAAAAACCCCAATTGTTATTTCAATGTTAAGTTTAAGACAATTGCTGTTTAGATGGGCTAAAGTTAATAGAATACTATTGACTTAAGTAAGTTTAAAGATGATTGTGAACATTGTTACCTATATTAGGAACGACTCAGACAATCCAATGATTTTATTTACGTGAACCGATGATTTTCTTAACCCCTTAATTGTTTTGTAAGTCACCCGTATATCCCAAATATTTGCAATACAATGTAGAAACATGTCTGAAACTCTAACCGCCTAAAGGCCTATTTCCCGCACTAATTATAACATTTTCAATAGCAAATGTTATCTTGACGGCAGAAGGTAAAATGACTCACGTAAATTCCTCCTTCATCTTCTTAGTGACGTCACACTGGAGACACATCTTGTCGAGAGGCAGCTCGTATCTTCGCGCCGTGCTCTGCATGATCGCCGTGAGCAAGCTTTGAGGGTTGAAGAAACCGGCTAGCCAGACTGAATTTGGTAACTGGAGAAAGAGATTAGAGTATTTTTCGTTATTAAAACAGCAGTATGAAACACCACGGCAGCGCTATAAAGCTTATCTAGTCTTTATAGCGTTTGTAGTGACCCAACTAGTCTACACGACACTACTAGACAGATTCATGTGAATTGGTTCCCTTTTGCATAATTACGTCCATATATAAGTGAATAACATCAGCATTAGACATCCTTTGCATTAAAGACCACCCTTAGCCGGGCTCACCACCTGTCTCTTAGTTCTGCCCCATATAATAATTTACATGGAATTGTTTGTACTAGATAATCCTAAAGACTCATTCTATATCACACGAGCGAGTATGTAATTGTATTCCTCATAAAATTCATCAATCATCTTTTTTTATATAAATTTATATTAGACTTATCTAATAATTGTCTTTGATTGCCGTGACAGTAATGGTTACTATTACATCGTGTATAGTATTCAACGTTTCGAACCCTTTACAGCGTTGGTAGTCCACGGGTGAACTATCATCCGCGGTACCTAATTACGCTATACAATCCATTTCCATAGTTTTATTTCATAAATAGACTATTATAGAACAATTTAGCCCGTATCTTACCCCCATTACGGCTTTCCATGTTACCCAGTAGGTATTCATTTATTTAGCTCACCAATGATTCGCGCAGAAAATATCCACCTTACTCGGACCATTTCACACTTTTACAAATACCAATATCAATTTGTTTAATTATAAAACAAATTAAGTACAGATGTCGCTAGTGATTAGTTACACAATACCATTGACTAAATCCGCTGTGATTCAAGGATGGTCGTCTGGTGTAATTGGAAGCACGTTGGGCTGGTAATTCAGAGGAAGCGGGTTCTAATCCCGTGACAACCAGTCTTTCGCAGTTGATTTTTGCTATGGTAAGTACATCTGGATGCTTAACCAAGTTGCCAATCGATAACGCTTAAATAGTAGCATATCGTAGTTTTCCCTCGCTGTCACTCTTTCATATTAGAACTACAAAGACAGTTAGCTGGCATACGTTTACGATTGACGATTAAGCGTTAGCGATCGGCAACTTGTCTAAGCACCCTGTTACAATTACAACATTGTGGGACTTACTACAAAATCAGTAGCCCAAGTCTCCAGCTCCCTTAGCCTCAGCAACAGATCCACAAACCACGCGGACAGCCCCAGCAGCGAGGGGTACGCCCGGTTCGCCCAGATCGCAGGCACCTGGTCCAGGAACAATGCGTTCTCCAGCTCCTCCATCACTGATGTTATGGTTAGTTCACCCTGTAACAGACATGGAAGAGATTAACCTTCGGCATGCGAGGTAAGGTATACCAGACCCCAAATGTATAGAAACGTCATATTATAAATATTTTTCACCACATTATGCGGAGGGTTACGCGGAAACATTTCAATGTTTCCCTACCACGTAAGCAGCGACATTTTTCTAATTTTTCCAAGTGCAAAAAGAGAAGTTTGGAAAGTTTGGGCATCATGTTAATTTTCTATTCGTAATTTGGATTTCTACAATAAAAGTACGAGTATATATTATCAATACGACCTACGGATCAAAACCAAAAAATAACAGTGAACAATAATCACATTATCAAAGCTATTTATATGCTTGTCATCTAACGTTGTCTAACCGAAATCAAAGGAAAATACGCCAAATGTAGCTACTTCTTTCCCAATATCTTTAATCTCTCATTCACTAGCGTCTTTGTCTTGATTTTCGTTATAAAAAATGTTTTAGTTTTTCTTATCTCACCTTTAATCCTAAGTCCAATTCCCTCAGCGATCTCTTCATCTCTCCGGTCAGATAGTTCATCCTCTCACACTCTTGAAACGCCACGATCACGTACGGCGTCCGTTCCTCCACTTTCCCCATTATCTCCGTCATGTTGAACTCTTCTGGTAGCTTCTCCATTATTTCATCTAGCATTTGTTTCACCTTGGAGAAAAAAAGTTTAATCATGAGATAGATATTGGTAAATGTAATAGCTCAAATCTTAATTCATGAGCTCACAAATGTCCCATTTTGTGGGATGCCATAAGGGCGCTTAGAGATTTAATTCCTATACTTAAAGGTTCAAGTCAATTCCATCCTTATGTATGCTAATCGACAAATTGAAAAAGCAAAGAGTCTCTTTCTTGATAAGGTTCAATCAATTTGAATATTTTACTGTCTTATTAACTAAAACCGAGAAGATAATTGCGCTATCTAAATTCATAAAGAATTATGAATAATGGAGAGGCAGACATGAGAGGTACTTATGACGTATTTTTCCAACAACTTTATCCAGTTCTAACATGGAGTTATGCAGAACTATAACTATATTTTTTATTTAATCATATTGATAAATGAGCTTTTAAGTGATACATGTAAATCATTAACCGCTCAGCAGTCCAATTTTTAGGAAAATCGTGGAGATAGAACTTAGTAACCAACTAGGTATTGTTAAAGCATCACGCATTACATATCACCTTATCCTCCCTAGTAACAGTAGTAGCACCAGAAGCCTGTGCATCTCTCGGCTGCATCTCAAAGATAGTTCTAAAGAGATTCTCTGAAGTGGTAGTCAAGAAACCAATCTCAGCGTTTGGATGTAGACCGTAAAGATATGGGGATTCAGGAGGCATGGCGTCCTCTATGTATTGGTGGTAGCCGGCGTAATCTGTGTTGGGGGGAGCAGGGAAGCCTGGGGCTAATTGTAGTTCACCATCAACCTGAAGAAAAATATAATTCGGGATTGTCTTTTTGTGGCTTACAAAGTCAATAAACTTTGTGTTACTTATTTATTAATGGATTCTCACGGTACAAAATTAAAAATTTGAATTTCACATCACATCATCAGCCTATCTCAGTCCACTGCTGGACGTAGGCCTTTTCTATTAACTATGCTTATTAGGACGTAAATGTCCATGGGGTGGGATGGTGGTGGCAGTAATGTATCTATTATGACGCTGCCGCCCATCATCAATCTTCTATCAAAGAATGGTCAGTGATACTTCAATCCCTTAGTAGGCTCTTACGACACCCGCGGGAAGAGTTGGAGTGGTACAAATGTATTCTTACTACCGTCAGTACACGGCGTGAAATGAATACTTTGAATTTATATTGTAATAAATAAAAACATGAATCAATATTTACTAACATTTTGACGTGCTGAATTATCATCTTTACGAGTTATACTCATAGGAAGCAAAACATTTTTTATTTTAGCAGTTGATGATGATGAATTGATAAGTGCAAGAGAGTAAAACAAATATTATAACTCACAAGATCAGAATGCATCAGTTCTTCTAAATATGCGTTGCACAATCTACGATCCCAGTCATCAGTGATATGTCCGCCATACATGATTTCCCCAAATAGATATCTCAAGTCCTCCCATGGAACCTTGGAGTTAGCTTCTAAGTAGTTATACAAAACAAACACACTGATCGTTAGATCACCTGCGAAAGGAAATAAAATATACACATATTTTATTCGGGTGCCTGTCGTGTCGCATAACGTCGATTGTCCTAAAATTTTTTGGCCGAGAATGTATGGCATAATGTTACATGGCATACTACTTGTTTAGCCTACTTTATTTTGCGCATACACGTTTAAAATACCTACACCATATTTATTCTAATATTGATTACTCGAATGTCGAATGACCTAAAGCATAATAATCCTAATGTTCATTGTAATAAATATTGTTTTCCATACTACTCGAACTGTCAATTTTCACTGCGCCTACTTTTATCATGTCCGAAATTTCATTCAAAAAGGCATTTTAATAACAACATGCAAAACATTTGAACAACAGGGTGAATGGTTAAAAAAAATGTTCAAGTAATAAATCAGGGTAAAACCGACGTGGATTGGTTAGGTTTCGAAACTAGGGCGGAGTGAATGGCGTAGTCTTTAAATACTTAAGTATTTTTAATCAATTGTTTACACATCCTCATACTTACAAAGCCAAAAAAGGGGGGACGGGGGGGCGAAGCCCCCCACCAGGGGGGCTCGGGGGGCGAAGCCCCCCGCATTAAAAAAGAAATAATCTGAACATCCCCTACCTTAACCTGGATAGGTTCGTTAGGTACCTTTTATCCCTTAGAGCGGAAATAGAAGCCCCGCGCAGCGGGGCTTCGTCGACCGGTTCCCAGGTCAAAATTGCTCACTTAAATTTTTTGGACAACAGGGCGAATTATTTAGTAATAGTTAAGTATAAGGAATAAAAAAATATTTTTAAAGCTAGTTAAAGGTAGGTAATCACTATTAGTACATTAAATAGTAGGAACATCACCATTATGCACAATAATTTTTCGATACATATACATTAGACACGAAAATCATTAGGACAAACAATATTTAGGAACAACCAAGTTAGGATTAACAATTTCGGCATAGCAAAAATATGCGCAACAATGTTTATGCCATTCATTTTTCGGCGTAAAGTTGTTATGCGACAAATTTTTCGAAATAAAAACATTATGCCACCCGATATAGACCCATTTTATTCAAGTACATAAAAAAATTCATTAATAATAAATAAATTTCTTAGGACATCTTACACAAGTCGACCTAGTCCCACGGTAACCTCAATTAAGGCTTGTGATGTGGGTACCAAGCGACGATTTATATAATAGATAGATACATATTAGTTATTTATGTGGCTGGAGCATAATAATAGGCATCAAACATGAGTGTGGTCATAATAAGATCACACGAGTGTTTAGTGCCTAATTATGTACAGTCACATACATAACTTTATCTACATCCTTATCATAAGTATAGAATGATAATTTATCTTTATTTACATTGATATCCACTAAGTGAAATACCTCTAAATATAACAATTCAAATCAGTTGAAAATACTCAATTTGTGTAAGAATATCCTATAATAAATATATATTGAAAAAAAAATACAAAAATAAATAGACTTTATAATGTTAACATTAATATACTGACACCGATACTTTAATGTTAATATTATGATGCACTGTACTTTAATGTTAACATTATGATACAGCCACAGAGACCGGTTTCTTAATATAGGTCATTACATTACCGCTTCTGAATATATAATAGGATAATTATGATATGGAAGTAGATAAATATACTTAAATACAATTGACGATTACTTTATGTGTAAACTTCAATAGCATTAATTAAATACATATAAGTATAAGGGACTTACCAACATTGAACGGATAGATTTTGTTCCAACCCTGAGGACCGAATTTCCTTCGTTCTGCGACAACTGCATGAAAATAGCACAAAGCGAATAATATTGCTTTGAATTCAGCCTCTTTGCCACACATTTCCAAAGTTTCCTGGTTGAAATTATCTAAAGCCTTGTGAATATTAGCCTGAAATAAGATATTATCGACTTGCTGATCGTATTTTTCAACGAAAAAAGTGGGAGTAACATATGTATAATGAAATACGAAATCGAAGGAAAGCTCTTACTAACTCGTATTAATAATTATGTCCATTGAAATCTACTCTTCAAATCAATATACACATCTTAAACTTGAACTTACTTGCATGCCCGTAGGAGGTTCGTTGGTAATTTTAATACTAGATTCCAATATGCCTTGAGGAATAATATGAGCCGATGGAGTAGCAGCAGGCTCTGCTGACATAAATAGTCGAAAATTCTCGTGACTGCCAGTCGCAAAACTCTCCATTTTCTTCTCAAGACTCGACAACCATTTTTTCACTAAATGAATGTTCTGAAAGACCAAGTATCGTTAACATATTTATACTTTGATGCACAATCTAAGCTTTATTATTTCATTAAATTCTCTGTACCTGCAATACAACCCAATGTCCTTTAACTAATGCTTCATCCATTGCTTGCTCTGCCACTACTTCTTGACCTTGACCTAACGACACATTATGGAAGTTGCCGTTGTCTGCTGTAAAGCCCATTACTTTTCCTAGTGCTTCTACGTCTTTTAGTGGATTCACTCCAGGCGATAAGATGAAAAAGATTGGAGTAGTCGGGCTGGTTTCTTCAAAAGATTTACTAAATTCTACTGTTCTATTTTCAACGTATTTTGCACCCATTTTTTCTTCAATGAATGCTCTAAAATCAATCATAAATGTCGTTACTCAACAAGCAATATTAAATTAAATAATAGTCGATTAGAAAACATCAATTTATTTTTATAATTAAACAAATTGATATTGAAGTTACTTTTTTACAATGCGGATAATCCCACAATGTCGTAACAGATGTGCTTACCATAGAAAAAATCAACTACGAAAGACTCTGGTTGTCACGGGATTCGAACCCGCTGCCTCTGGATTGCCGGTCCAATAATGGTGTAATTGGTAGCACGTTGGACCGGCAATCCAGAGGCAGCGGGTTCGAATCCCGTGACAACCAGAGTCTTTCGTAGTTGATTTTTTCTATGGTAAGCACATCTGTTACGACATTGTGGGTAAATAATAGTCATATAAAAAATAACTTACGCTACTGCGTATGTCATCCGATCAGGTCTTAGAGCTCTCAACATACATAGTCTCTGTATTGCTGTTTTGTTTTTCCATTCCTTAAATGAAAAGAAAAAAAAATAATGAGTTTGTCCGCACATTTCTTTACTAAAATATAATTAGACATGTCATTGAAATGAAATGAAATGTATTTATTTGCGGAATATGGGTAAAAGACAAAATAAGTTGTATACGAAAATGTTCAAAAATATGTCTCAGTGCAATCTAATTCTGTGTTATAAGAACGTCTTAACATATTTATGAGCGGATTCTTTCGATACTTATTTTTGCACTTGACTGTACAATAGAATTTTAGATTCATCATACTCTGCTTAGACAAGCATGCAAATATATAAAAACAATATTGTGGCATTCTTGAGTGATAGTAACAATGTAAACAAACTTACTTGTGGGAACTTCTCCCGCTCAGGGCAATCCATCTCAACAATCTTCTTCCATCTTTTAGGAGACGTCTCTATGTCTCGATCTAAATTTCTGAACTCGTCTTTACCAGCCAGGGAGCAAATGCCTCCCCAGCTTGTGTGTGATAAGAAATCAACTGGGCTGGTTACATGAGGTTTTATGGGAAAGCGAAGGAAGAAATCCAATTCTCCTGGTGACAGTTCTTCGCTTATTAATAGAACCTAAAAATATTCGATATAAATAAATAAATAAAGCTCATATTTCAACATCGTTAATTTGACTACAGCCTTACTGACATACTACTAGAATACCTTTTGACATTCTTACAGATAAGATTAGAAACTGGAATAATTTTATTACTTGGAAAGTCATCTGTGATGCAAAAATAAGTTTGTCACACTCAAACAACCCTCTTGAAGTATACTGAAATACTGAGTAACTGATACAATCGATTAGATTCTTGATTCGTTGGCTCACTTCCTCCGCAGGTTCAGCTTTGGATATTGCTTTTTGGAAAACAACACTAAAGGCCTGAAATATAGAACATCGTATTTATACCTTTACTGTCTTCTTTAGAATAAAAAATTAGAAGAGGGGTAAATTAAATCATACCTTTAAAGAGAATTGGTATATCGGATTGATAGTATTCAATTCATTTAAAATGAAGTATAATAAAGAAGCTCGGGCTGAGGCTGGTCGGTAAAATTCTCGGGCTTGGTCTATCTGATGCGACGTCACTTTAGCTTCTGCAACCTATGAATAAAAAAGAACCATAATTATCTTACAACCTGAAGCCCATTCTGAAGCTTCATGTGTGCTTTGAAATTTCGAACCCCTAATGTACCTTTTTCTCAATGTCAGCAGCAGTTTTCTTTGTAGTTTCCAAATTTTCTACCAGAGCAGTGTCACCTAAAATATTATCTCCTGCAGAAGACAGCCTTGACAGCAAATCATCCTCTAGTCCCTTCAATTGTATCTTAAACTCATTTTGTTGTTTCGTCAATTCTGCTTTCAATTCCTCTAAATCAGGTCTCTCAGCTTTGACTACTTCAGCTAGCAGCTGATCTTCTAACCCGTCCCTAGTCACAGTAAAGTTGACTAACGTGGTTTGAGCTTGCATTTCTGGTTTGTAGTGAGGATTAGCTAGCTTAGTATGTAAAATCAATCTAAAATTCGGACTGTATTCTACTTCCTTGTCACCAATTTTAATAGCTCTGAAACATCAAACGTATCTTACAAAGGTATCTAACTGACTATGAAGAAATAATGAAACAGTATCACTCGTGTATTTTTTCAGACACTTCAGCTGTCTAATCAATTTTGATAATCGGCCTGGTTTGGATTCTTTCCAATTAGCAAATGCTATTATATTACTATAACTAACCTTCCTTTCTTTATTAGGTTTCTTCCCAGCAATGGATCTAGCACTGGATCGACCGTCTCATCAATATTCTCAAGCAAAACAGTTTCACCTTTAATAATAGCCTTCTCTATTGTATCCAAGTATCCCTTCTGTCCTAATCGTATAACTCGTAATTTGTCGCCGTATTTCTGTTTTATCCATTTGACACCTTGCAACTAAGGCAAAATATAAAAACGTATGTTATATTAATATTGTGGTTTCAAAATGTCTATGTTATTATTGGGAACACTTACTTGTGGATCGATCATAAGCGGCCACCTATCAGAATTTGAAAGAATTGTAGCATTTTCAGTGCTCATTCGATCTGAAGGTAGTCCTTCATTTTGCCACATCGCTATAGTTGTATCATCGGTCAACATTGATAACGGATCTAGGCCTTCTGTTATCGGTATCGGAGGCTAGAATAATCAAAGTGTCATGAATTGGTTTATTAATAGTTAAGTATTACATCGGCAAGCTTAAAATATTTATATCTTAATGAATACTGACCTCCAAAGTCTTCATAAATACGAGCCAGTTTTTATGAAGCAAATCCAACCGATATTGCTTGGTGAAGCAGCCTACATAAGATATAAAGGCGCATACGAGAAGCACATCTCCAGGCAACGTTGTGCTCTGCTGCATGAAGCTAAAATAATTTAAAACATTAAGTAATTAAAATATTAACAGCGGCCTACATATTATAACTTAATATCAATTATAATTTCAAGCTCTTTTGTGACACAGTTCAAAAAAGGACCAAAGAAGGCATTAAAATATGGTTTCATATCTCAGTAGGTATCATAATCTCGTTTTAGCTTTTATCCTGCCATACGTCACTTTTGTACTTACATGCATGTTAAAAGGTGGTAGCAACGATGAAAACTAGACTATCATTAGCCTACGAGCTTAGTCAAGGTGATAAGAATTTGAAATTGTATTTACTTCGAAACTGCTTCAGCCCATCTGACATTTTCACTAGCCAGCCCGTTGACCAATCTGTTAGCGAGTTGAATAGTTCTATTAGTAGCGTCTGCTTCTTGTTGACATTTAAGCTTCTCTGCTGTCGCCTTCTCAAAATCAGCAGTCAATGTGGCTAACTGTTCTTCCAAAGACTGTAAAACAATGATTTTCTCATTAACTTCCTTTATTACATTTTCAGTGTAAGGATTGTGCTATGTGCTTACTAAAAAAAAAATCATTCCAGCCAAAAGTGACCAAAGTCCACAGGCTACTGAAATTACTTACTATCAAGTACCTATATGGCTTATTTGATCGTAAGTGGTTACCGTTAATGGCTTATTAGCAACTAAGACGCCAAAAAGGGGTATTGAAACTTACAGCAACTTTAGCTTTAATAGCTTTCAACTTTTCTGAAGCA
The DNA here is from genome assembly GCA_025490895.1 of Thaumatotibia leucotreta. Taxonomy (NCBI): domain Eukaryota; kingdom Metazoa; phylum Arthropoda; class Insecta; order Lepidoptera; family Tortricidae; genus Thaumatotibia; species Thaumatotibia leucotreta. Next base: position 10,280 of record JALPQI010016506.1, read on the forward strand.
GCTGCTAGCTCAGCGTTGGCAGCTGCCAAAGCCTTTCTTTTTGGTTCAACGTCACAGAACACTTCGAAAAATTTGATGATATTAATGACCCACGCACAAAGACCTGCTGCAGCAGCTGATTTGGATCTTATGAATTCTGGAAAAATATGGAATACGCTTAATAATTAATATTTACTAATGCGTCAGAAAATAAAAACTGCGTTGAGTCATTAACGATAGAAGCATGAAGCAAAAATCATATCTGATTACTGATTTAACATTAAATAATTACCTGGTTCAAATTCAGAGTCTTTTAGATAAGGCTGAATAGCTTTTATCACATCTGGGTGAATATTTTCCTTGTCATAATTTACAAGAGCCTCTAAAAACATGTCAACTTTTGCCATTACTACCTGCAATATAAAATGTTTGCTAAGGTTAATCAAATCGATAATTACACAAGCAGCTAAGGTTTCACGCAGAAAGACAGCCGTGACTGTAAAGTCTTGACATCATCACCTTAGCCGCCTTCCAGCTTCTATCCTTAGGGATTTTTCCACCAGGAGCCAATAATACCATCACAGCAGCAGTAACATTAGTGACTGCTCCTGGGGGTGACCCAAAAGACTTCAACTCAGTAAGATTGGCTTTATTCAACGTATTCAACGCTTCTTGCGCAGCTATGAGAGCAGGCTCGGCTTTGATTAGGTCCTCTTCACAATCTTTTTGTTTCTTCGATACTTCTTCTGCAATGACTGCTACTTTTTCTTCTTCTTCGTCAGCTGTAATTAAAAACAATACGTATTCACTTATCGAATTATGAAATCGGTATGTATTATGTAGGATGATTTGAATGTGCACACACACAGCTTATCTGCTTTGCCCGAAGGTTGACTGGTAGAGAATGCTTTTTACCATTAAGTTCGCCTTTTGTACAAAAATCTTGTTTTTCTTGTGCAATAAAGGTTAAATAAATAAATAAATAAATGTGTATGTTCATGAAATATTTCTATGCATGTGTTTACCGAGAGCTTTTTCGCTTTGTACTTTAGCAGTCTCAACGCCGACTCGTTCAATGAGTTTATCAGCTGCTTCGTTCTTTTGCTGCAGTTCGATCTCTTGAATAGCTAATTTTGCCTTCAATTCATCTACTTGTGACGCAGTACTGCGTAATTTTTCTAAACCGTTTTCCAATCTGAAAATACATTTAAGATTACTTATCACGAATAACTGTGCTTTTATAACATCTGGTAGGTAGTACACTTTTTGCTTTCGTTTACCTGACAATCTTAGCTCGCAATTCATCAGTTTTATTATAAACTAATTTCGAATACAAACTGATCTGCTCCAGATAACTTTTAGGCGTTGTATAATTATACCTCCTCTCATTCGCTAGATATGCTTTAGATATAGTGTTAACTGATGTATGGACATATGCCATGAATCTTGAAATTGAATCTCGTAGGGCGACCTAAAATCAAAACGAATTTACTAATATTCGTAATAATAGCAGTAAAATGTAACATACCAGCAAAATAATATTTTATTAATCAACTCACTGGTAACACACTCAATTCTTCCAAAAACCGCATGGATACAGACACTAAGGCTTCTTGAGGCCATTCATGGAACCAATTTATGGAAGTGCAATTGATCAAAGCAGGAAATTTTCTAGATCGAACCCTCAAAGTAGATCCCACTGGGGAGAAGCACAAAACGACTTTCAGTTGTTTTCGAACTCTGTCTATGAAGAATTTCCAGCAAACTTCTCTTGTGTCTGGTAAGCCAGCTCCTTTTACCTAAAAAACAATAATTGTGTTAACATAAAAATTTGTAATGGCTCGTGTTCATAATATGTGAACTTAATAATTTTATTATTTACCTCATTTCTGACACCAGTAAGAATATTTTCAATTTCGTCATCAGGGAACAAATCGGCAACTTCACCAGATGCCAACATATCGTTGATAAGTACCAAGAACTGCTCATTAGCAACTTGAGCGTCCGTCATTAAGAACATTATACCCACATTCTTAAGTCCAGTCTTAATGTACAAATTTGATAATTCGTTCTGAAAAGATATAATACAATTCACAACTTGGAACCTCTTCAAGTAGTTTATACTCATTGTAAAATTAAAGGTAAACATACCTTAAGATCTGTCACTCCATAGCCTTTCTTTAACTGAATCTGTATAACTTCCAAACTTGATATAAAGGCAGCCAATCGCGATAGAGATTGTTTTCCAGAACCACCTACACCTACTAATAACGCGCTTCCTCTTGGACTTTCCAGTATGCGATTAATTCTGAAAGAAAGAAACTTATTTACTGCAGAAAAACCAAGGTTTCGAATAAAACCATGTTATGGCTGAAATTCCCGTGTTGTATCGGTGAGTTTATGTATCATAACAAAACGATGAACCTCCAAATATAAAAAAAATATATATTACTAACCGATACGTTTACTATGATCAGCAGTGGCAATAATTTAATTTTAGTTTATTTTGGAATACATCTAATCTTGTATAAGTTAGGCACCTAAGGCAAACGCAATTAGACCCTATTGCCCCATAGACGTTACCTGCAAATATGCATCATTGCATCTTCGAATAACACTAGATTCATAGCAGCTATTAGATCATTATAGCTCGCCATCGCTTCAGTCAATAGCTTATTCAACTTCTCCCAACTATCAACAGCCATGTACTTCGGCTCACCAATGCCACCAGCAAAGTGGCAGTAGATATTAGGTCTTTCAAATACTACACCTTCGTCTATTTCCTGAAATTTCATTTGAGTTTTAGCTTTTTACTCCGAATCCTTACATGTTAGTCTAATACTATTAACGAATTTGAAATTATAAGTAGGTACCTCGAAATTTTTCTTGCAAATATCTACTTGCATCTTTAGGAAAGCATCAATATCCTTTTCTTCTGTAAGTTTATCACCGTAGACACGATGAGTCTCGTGCATCCATAAGCGAATTAAATCGGATGTATTTTCGAGACATTCATTGGAACTAAATAGTAGACCCTAAAAATATTACGTGTTATTTCAATACCCACATATTGAATTTTGTATAAAAAATATGTAACAAAAATTTACCTTAATATTAATCATGGACAACAGATTTTTTGTTTAATTATCACTGAAAATCTAATTTGTAATAACGCAATCAATCCTTACCTGAAAAATGTTAGACAAATCTCTCAAATTGAATATGTAATGGAATTTTATAGCAGTTGGTAAAAATACTTGAGAGACCTTATTATGCAGAGCTATGGAAGCTGTGACAACGTTGGCTGAAAAAAAAAGACATCATTGGCAACGTGAAAGTTACAATTTATTGTCTAATCTATTAGAAACTGTAAGTAAAAATAATCTTGGCTAAATATTTAGTATTTAACTTACATGACAATTTGCCAATGGCTGGACTTATTCTCAATTCAGGATTAGTTACATGTTGACTCAAAATAGAATGATAAATATTATTCAAAGCTTCTGTATTCGGAAAGCTAATCGCAAAAACGCAGAAATGCCTTTGTAATCTCGGGTTTATTGTAAAACTGCCTGAAGTCGGATTCATACAAGACACGTATTGAGTATTGTGGATGTCTTTCAAGGAAAGTTTGGTTCTGTCATACCAGTGATTGTAGTCTAAATGTTGTCTAATTATTGTATGGGGTTGTACTGTTCCGTAATTGTCTACTTCAGGCATGTTCATATCATCAATGAAATAAATGAGTGTTTTGCTGCCTGGTGGACCATAGTTACGGCCTGCTTTTTTCTCTAATGGCTTTTCTAGAACCTTCTGCAGCATTTCAGAAGAAGTGTAGAAATTAAAAGGTACAGACTGAATAGCGTAGTTTTCTGATAATCTGAAAAAGTAAAAGGGGCTCGTTAGTAACACAGAATTTTCGCAAATATTTTATTTTTATTTTATTAAGTACAATTTAGGTATATTCAAGTACCCTTGTAATTTCTCGTTAACCAGAACCGTTTTCCCACAACCAGCACCGCCAACTAACATGACTGGGTGTTTATTCTTCATTAGTAAGTCCAGAAAAAATCTTATTCTAACGGTTTCTGCTGTTGGAACTAGCACAGCCTGAAAAAACAGTAATGTTATTCTTATTTGTCGACTTGTTACAGTCTTAAATAGTATTGCCATAATTAACTCAGTTCCATCTCAGTTCTATCTTACCTGTAATGGTATATCAGGATCTAATTCAAACTTAGGAACCTTTTCTGTCCATAATGTAAACTGTTTAGTTTCGGTGTCGATATAGTAATCAAACACTGTACCACCAGCCGGAAATTTCACGTTCTTGAATTCATTTACCCACCATTTCGTGAACTCTGAAACGAAATTTAAATTTATATACCAAAGCATATTTACACTGTACGGTAAACCCGCTTTTCAAGTATCCTTACCGACTCTGTAATCGATAGCAGTATCTTGGAACATAGCTGATCCAAAAGCCCAAACGCAAGCAAACACAAAGTACATGTCATGCAACTCCTTTGGACAATCAGCAGGAGTATTTTCAGGGACAAGCAAGCAGTTAAGGAGATGACACAACATCTGAATATGAGCCATTTCTGCTATAGGAGTTATTTTCTTGAATCGGTTTCTTATTGTCTCTAAGCATGGTGGAATGTATTTGTCAAAAAGCATGACTAAGTTGGATTTTTCAGCTGGTATCTTTCGCGTTTCTATCCAACTTGTAACGTATCTGAAAAATGTTATTGCATTATGACAATGTATTTTCATTTCAGTTAAAAAAAACAAAGGTTTTAAGTAAAAGACTAGGTCAAAATAATTATTTTAAGAACTTACGGATTCCACCCTAAATCTTGTGGATTGATATAAAGTATACCAGCTCTGGAGACCGTAGCTGGAGTTGCTGTGCGAAGGTTTGAAATTTCAAACATTAATCTCATTGTAGGAGTAAGAGCGATACGTTCATTACTTGCTAACGTCAAAATTTTGTTATCATCCATGACTGTATTAAGAGACTCGATCCACATAGGATCTATATCACCATCTAACACAATCCATTTGGGATTTTCACCAACGATATTAGCTTGATCTCTCATTATCACCGAAAACAAACCATCTTTCCATTCTCTAGTTGCTGGATTAATGATGCCAAATAATTCGTCATTAGTCACTGCTTTTGGATTAAGATCATTAAAAATTGGTTTCTTTTTAAGATTCTGGTAAGTTTTGAATAACGATTTCCACACTTGAGTTTTTCCTGTGCCAGCATTGCCCACAATAAATACAGAATGACGCACTTCTAACAACTCTTCAAGCTGAACCACTTTTAGGATAAAGTTATCTTCCGGTTGAAGCGAAAGATCCATAGCAGCTTGCTTAACTGTCCTTTCAAACTCCAAGTCCCGCTTTCTAGGTACTTCAAGGGCAGGGAATAAATCGCCTATGAGACCCATGAATACTGGCATATCGTCTGTCACTATTTTTGGTATGTTAAAGTCACGAAGTGCTCTCATCAATACTTCTTCTTCAGGCCTTCCTGGGTCTCCTCTCTGTTAAATACCAGTTATTTTGTAAACATTATCGTTATTTTTATTATTTGTTTTAAACCAAGAAACCATGTAACCTACCTTTAGGGATCCTGCTACCACCAACACAGATTTAATTGCTCTCAATCCCCAGTCGTAATGATCTTGTTTGGAAAGCAATTCTTTACACAAAGTGTATAAAGTAATAAATTTCCGCGCCAGTACCCTAGCGTCTTGGAATCCTTCAGCTACTAACATGATTTCACATATAAGTTCAAAATCCGGAACAACCATGGCACAAGGTCTGAAGAGTGCCTTTAAATTTTCAGGTAATTCCGTTCTACCAGCGTAACCAGGATTCATGGTTATAAAAATGCCGACAGATGGAACTAAACTTATTATTTCACCCATGAAGTTAAATTTCTCTTTTTTATCCCTGCAAAAATAAATCATTTATAAATGTTAAGATAGAAAGAAAGAGAGAAAGATAGAAAAAACATTTATTTGTGACACAACATAATATACACATTAAATACAAACGAAACACGAATATAAAAAATAGAAGAAAAAAAATTATGTCACAAAATGGTCTCCAATTCAGCATAAATTGCTGGCCTGTAAACAGTCACCTATTGATTATTTGACTAATTAAATTATGTTCGAGACCTACCTAATAGCATCTTGTACGGACTTCACTTGCACTGCCACTACAGATAATACTTCAACGGATATCCTGTTAAATTCATCAAAACAGCCCCAAGCTCCTGTTTGAGCTAATCCTTTATAAATATTTCCGCAAGACTAAAACAAAGCAGTTAATAGTAAACCCTCCTGGTAAAAATAAATGTTTTATTTTCGTATGTTAGATTAAAAGTAAGCAAAGGTTCGAATTTTGGAGCATACAATATACATAAATACATAATGCTTGTGTAGCTAAGCAATTTTATTTTTGTCTAACTTTAATCAAAACTCTTGAGACTGCTATTTAGAATGCTAAAGTTATCTTTGGATATTTTGGAATGCAATCAATTTATTTTAATAATTACATTCAAGCAAGGAATCAGAAGGTACGTACGCCTGTCTCAACACATATTTTATAACAATGATATTTATTTCGTATACTATACCTGGTAATCCATTTGTTCGGAGCAATTAAATACATAGACCATAATACCCAATGCTCTTCCCAAATCCTTAGTGGTTTCTGTTTTTCCTGTACCTGCAGGCCCTGCTGGTCCACCTCCCATTATTAAATGTAAAGACTATAAATACAAAAAAAAAATGAGAAATATTTAATTTAATGTAATGGTAACAATATTTTTATAAACGATTTAGGTACCTGGGTTAGAGTAATATAACATCGATCTGTTAATGGTGTGATCACAAGCCTAGGAGTATTACCCAAATACTCGTAGCTGTATCTAAACTGCGCATCACAAATATTTGCAAAGCAGTCAAATTCTTTCTCATCCCATCTTAAACAAATTAGTAGAGTTCATTAGAATTCAAAATATAAAATTGTCAATTTCACATGGTACTACATTGTTGAAGAATGAAAATGGCATCTGTGAACATAAATAACAGCAATGATAAAAGCTAAGATGATGTGAGAATGGTCATGAACCTGAATTAAATGAGGGTGATGGTGATGGTTTTCTACTACTGCTGAGACCTATGTCGTAGTTGCGACTGCCATTGAAATGCTGATCCAGCTTCCACTTTCCCTTGTATCATCTTGCTGACAACATCTCTTGAATGCACATCGATAGTACATATTGTCATAATTTTTTGACGATCCTGTTTCGTTAGTTCTCCAATCAAGAGCGTGATCAACGTACTGAGCTGAGCAACCTGTTTCTTGAAATAATCTTTCAGTGCGTTATCATAACCTTCTTCTAGTCTTGAAAATGCCATGTTGACTTCGGTCGTCCACCAAATTTGAGAGCCGCATAAAGATACTTGAGCCATGAAATCAAACAGCCATTGCTCTCTAGGTTTTTCTTCGTAAGACACCATACCTTCACCGAAGTAGTTTCGTATGCTGGATCTCATAATGTCTTGTAATCTATTCAGCCAAACTTCTACCTACAAATTAATTACAGACCTCAAAAATCTGATAATAATAAATCATGCTCAATATTGTGTTAAAAAAATCCTTACTGCTCCAGTACAATCGCAGCTCCCATGAAACGGGACATATTCTCCATCTTTCGCGATCATCCCAGAAGCTATTTTTCCAGGTTTGTCAGCTGGTTCCGTAAATTTCAATTTTGCTATGGAGTCAAAAAGTTTTGTCAAATGCCTAGAAATAAATAATAGGTAGTCAATTACGCAAGGCAGTCATAATTAAAACTAAAACACTCAACAACTTCACTCATCTTTACCTTATTACCAAATCTGCTTGATTTCCGTTAGACAAGATATCCAATAAATCTGCTGATGAAACGAAATAAAATCTTGGGAACGCTAATCTTTTAGTTTCCAGATATTCGGCAAGAGCTTTTTCACAAATTATTAAATCACTTTGGAGACCATCCAGTTTCGCAACCAAACCATCCTTATTTGTTCCTTTTACGACGTTTGGTGTTTTGGACATATCTTTGGATAAAATCTGAAAGGACTCAGTATTAAATATTAAAATATTTATTGTTATTAAGCACTGTTAACTGTTATTTTGAGTTGTTCCGGTAAGTGTCGTACCTTGAATTCGGTGTCGATTCTATCGAACCTTGCAGAATCATCTGGTAGCTGTTTCCTTATATCTTCAGAGCTCATAAAAATACTCTCCAGATGTGTCCACGTGCGCTGGACTTCAAACCAAACTGTAATCACTTGATCAGCAATTGACAGTTTTTGTTGCCAACCTGATACTTCTTCTAAGAAATGAGCAATGAATTTTGAAGTTATAAGATTTTGTAGTTGAACCTGGAATTATAAAGTAGGACTTGAAAAAGTATTTCTTCTTTCTATAGTCGACAATGATACGTCATCTTTCTGTGTTACCTGATTTTCTTCCAATGTCTCAATCAGTTCTTCACTTGCTCTCAAAAGTATACAGCCAGTTCTTTTATGAACTTCTTGCTCAAATTCCATTCCACTCCACGTTGTATTTAAATCTTTTAGTATTTTTTCCATGGACATCTCCTTAACTGCTTTATCTACAATATTTTTGACTTCTTCCTCGCATTCGTGCAAATTTAATGCCAATAAATCTGCTAGCGTTGTATTAGCATCCATTACAATCCTTACCTAAATGATTCAAGAAATTTTAGTAATTTTCCCATAAATTACTCACGCAATCTAACGCTAAACAAATAATATAAATACTCTATATGAGAAACGGACAAATGACAATCCTAAGTAGACACACAGAAAAGACAGCACAGGAACCTATACTAAGAAATAACAAAATTACGAGTATAAGAACGACACAGATGGAACTATGTAAATAGCAAATATGATAGCCTCGAACTTAAAAGTAAAAGCTGTAAATAATTTACACAATTCATCTTTAATTTCGTGCTATAAATGTGGTGCTATAATTCGTAGTATAAAATAATTATGAAAAATAAAAACATGCAAAGTTGCTTTGGTTTGCAAAAAGAAGGACATAGAGTATGGCATGCCGAAAGTTTGTTCGATCTTGTCCCTCGTGACATTGAAGTACTTACAGTGACCTCAGGTGGCAATGCAGCTAAGCTCTGTGGATCATAAACATATTTACATTCGCGAGCATTCCGTACATTCCTTCAACACGTTTCTGTAAACACATTCTCTTCAGGCAGAGTGATCCAGCCAATAAAACATAATTCAGTGACAATTTCGTCATAACGAAAGCAAAAATTGTGCTTGTACAACATCGAATCATGCAAAATGCATTCAAATTACAACGAACAATATTCACACCCATTTATATCCAATCGAGTTTCGTGTGCGTTCCATTGGTTATGGAGCTAGATGAGATTATTTACATTGTCATTATATACATAAAGTACATTAACAGAATTTATTATTTAGTAGCAATGTATATTACCTTCGTGCTCCTCATAAGTTGGTCCCAATGTCTTTCCCGAATCGCTGGATTTTGCAATTCACCAACTGCTCTCAAAGATGTCAGCATATTTTTTACAGTTGCCTCCAAATTTATGTACGTGTCCCAACTAAAATTCACTTATTTATCATAATAACTGATATGATATGTATGTATTTAACATCTGTACTTAGCAATTTTATTAATTTCTCCGCATTATATTAATATAGTCCGTTTAAATTAATCATTTTTACATTACCTTCTCATTTCCTTGTCCAGTAACCTTATTTCTTTTGCGAACTTTTTACATTCTATGTCCATATTTTCAACATCGATTTTACGCCATGGTGTAGTTTTCCAATCATCGATACTGGTTCTTACTATGAAGACGTAATCCCAAAGTTGCTGTTAAAGATAAATGTATGACTGTGATCCTGCTTATTTATAAGACGGTTAATATGAAGTGGATAATTATTAAAATGTAATTATTCATTTGTGTTTGCAGGTACCTTAAGCATTCTCAACTCCTTTCTGCACTGCTTCAAAAATTTAAATTCTGGAACGTTAACTTCAAACAACGAACCCGATTCTTGTATCCCCTTCATGTCTTCTTCCAAATTCAACAACTCATAATCTACTTTAGACATTACTGCATACGGATCTTCACATTCATATTTGAAAAACTGGAATATAATTAGACATACATATTTTTATTGATTATGTGAAAATATAATTAATTACGCGTATCGAATGAAATTAACTTACATCATATCGCTTAAAGACTTCCCTATAATAAGTCACGTGACTGTCAAATGTTGCAATTTTCTTTCGTATTCCAGACACTTCTGCTGCTTGTAACGGAGCCACTTGCTGCTTCACAGTCAAAGCCAGTTTTTTTGTCGTTTGCCATTGCTCTGGCAATTCCTACGGGTAAAACATCATATAATGCTTTTTCATAGTCCTTTACCGCACGGCCTGGTTGGCACTGCCGGGATATTCTGGTTTTTCTCGCATAAATAGTACTTTCCGAGCATATGCAATTATGCATTGTAAATGAAAATAACTATTTTCTAGCCTGATTAAAAGGTAAAGTTCTAGCTTTCACAAAAACAACACTAAATCTTTTTTTTACCTGTAATAATACATTGACTTCTTCCGGAATATCCATGTCATAAAATTTAAGAAGTTCTATGGTATCCGTTAGTGGCTGGAACATATCGTCAGTAGTCAGTGCACGCTCCTTTACATTCATCAAGTACCCCATTACTGTCACCAGAGCCTCGTAATTTCCTTCTGGTACAGGCTGGAGTAAGCCTGTTAAATTAAACATTGTTAATAAAACCGTAAGAATCTTATAATAATTGTAGTTTACTGTTCTACTTTGTATGTATTAAAAAATTACCTTCGTCAGCTTCGCGTATAAAATTAGCTAGATCACTTAAACTTGAAGTAACGTTATTAACCAAATGCTCTTTATACATATTACCCCATTTCCTAACAGTGTTAAGCAAAGCTTGGCGGAATGGTCTTACATCAACCTGTAACAGAAAATCATTAGGATTAGGACCCATTACATCCGATAAAACAATTACATTTTAGATACATTTAAAACGTTTTTTTTATGAACGCAATGTTTACCTGAAACCAACAGTTAAATACTTTATAAGATTCCATATCTTCGATATCCATAAAAAGATTTTCGTAATGATCAATTTGCTCCCTGAAAGCTTCCATTTTGGGAGGACACGGCTTTGGTGGTACGATATCTTTGTCTTCAGAACCGATTTTATCGATTTCTTCAGGTGCAAGTATTCTTCCATAAGTAAGGAAAATTTCCATGACTGCATCTCTTTCTTCGAGCCATAAGAATGAGTAGTTTTCGAAAGTCTTGCAAAATTCATTTGCGTCTTCTATGACCTAAAATCATCAATTGACATATATTTTTAGAAGAATAGATGATTCAGATACAAGGTGCTGGCGAGCATTGCGAGAGATTTTAAATGGTAAATTTAGAGTCTAAGTTATATAAAATTGCCTAAATTCGATTTGGATTCAGAGATATTGAAACATTTTTCATAATGAGTTTTTCGTCGTATTTCGTCATAAATCTTAGTTTTGATT